>VSTD030001487.1:0-13079 GCA_008808055.3 Sporobolus alterniflorus | reverse complement strand
GATGAGGGCAGCTGGCTCATGAAAAAACATTACGTGATGATTTATTAGCCATCAGTCCTAATTATTCACAAGAGCGAATAAGGAAACAACTATTAAAATAAGGAACAGGAAAAATCTTCTCTGTTTTCCTGTTCACGAGTCCCAGACCGGCACGATGACAACAGTCTCGATTGATCAAGCTAATCCAGATAGTTCCGCTAGCCCAGAGCCGGAGTTGTGTTTCTTTCGTTGATGATGCACCAGACTCGAGACCGGTCCAGCAGGAAGCCACGCGAAGTGAGGCGGCCAAGTTTTGGCCACCAGTTCCCAATGCTCGCCCATCTGAAACGATGCAAAAACGAAACACACCACGCGACCAGCTTCTAGTCAAATCAGGAAACAATAAAATATGGATAGACTAACGATAAGGACAGAGCACTCCTTTCAGGAGTTGTTTCTTTTCCCTTATTCGATAGAAACGTAGCGGCAACGGACCGGGCGGCAGTACAGGGCCGAGTTCAAAACGACGCCTCCAAGCCGCGGAGACCTCGTCGGCCAGACCGAAATCAACCATCGCGATTCTGATCCTCGTGGATGACGATGGCCATGCTCGTGGCGCGAGGTTTGTATGCGATGAAACTCTTGCAGAGGCAGAATTGTTTTGTTGAGTCTGGACTCCGTGACCCCCGGCTCCATGATGCATGCGCGATCTAATTGCCTTCTTGCCTTCTTGGAAGGTTGCGTTGCCGCCGAAGATGCCCTTCGTCGGATGCTCTTGTTCATTGATCTTGACCTTGTTGATTAAAGCCATCTAACTTAAAAGATTGCTCTTCACACCGGTGTCAACTGTCATGGTTTGTGACAATGATTTATTATAGATGTAGTCGTGAGATCAAGAGAACGATTGTAACACAAGAGACGTGAGAGAATTTCTAGATAGATTCAGACCTCTCAGAGAATAATAGTCCTACGTCCTATGTTCTTGTATTGCTCATGATAATTGATGTGATGGTTGAAGTTGTTCATATGGGGTGTCTCTATATCTCTTTTTCCATCCAAAGGAGCGAGATTACAAGGACGATAACCTTGTGGGTTACAACATGATCACTATCAGGACTCTACCTCTACTTGTATATTTTACATATATTTTTATAGATATAATTTTTTATACCTTGAGGAGCATGTCATGATCTTCTGGAATCTTCTAGATGGTAGGCCTAGTCGTAGCGGAACCTTCCTTGGGCCTTCTGAGTCCCTACGAGGTGGTACCATTGGTACTAATCCTTATCAGCAGTCCTCGAGTGCTTAGCAAGTGAGTAGATGTTGGGTGATCTAGATCTTCCTTGTCTGTGATGAATTTGCCGAGTACTCAATTTCAAGAACTAAGTACTCTGGCATAAAATTGTTGAGTGACTTTTCGCCGAATTGATTGAATAGGGGCACCATATAGGTTTACCTATTAGCTGTAGCCCCTGACTTTCGCATTAAATCTTTCGGGGAATTTAACTTGGGAGTCTAGAGTTTAAAATCTTCAAATGTGAGTCTTTGAAATATTGATATTTAATGGAGGTGCCAAGCAGCGCATTGCGACATCTGCATTGGCCCTGAAACCAAACATAATGGTGAATAGTACTAGGATGAGCTGCCAGCATGTCTACTTGCCGCTGAAGTTATATATCATTAATTTTGATGATCAAGTCACTGTGTGATGTCGATGCCGAGTGGTACTGGTGATATAGATGATGGGTCACGCTAGCGCGATGCTGCAGAGTCAAGTTGACGATGACGCTACCAGGGCAACTTGGCCGCGATGCTATATAGATGCCGAGTCATGCTCACGACAATGCTGCCGAGTCATGCTGGCGATATAGACGCTGAGTCATGCTGGTGCGGTGCTGCTGAGTCATGCTGACGAAGGCACTATCAGGGCGACTTGGTTGTGAAGCAATGTAGATGCTGAGTCATGTTGATGACAATGTTGTTGAGCCATGCTGACGACGATGCTGCTAAGGTGACTTGGCCACGACGCAATGTAGATGTAAAAGTCATGCTGGTGATAGTGCTGTCGAGTCATGCTCACGACACCACTGTCGACCCGACTCGGCTGCGGCGCGATGTAGATGATGTGTCATGCCGGCCACAATGTTGCCAAGTCATGCTGATGACGGCGCTGTCGAGGCAACTTGGCCACGATGCAATGTAAATGCCGAGTCATGTTAGCGACGACATTGCTGGAATGACATGGCCGCAGCGCGGTGTAGCCGAGTCATACTGGTGACAACGCTACCGGGTTATGCTGACGACGGCACTGCTAGGATGACTTGACTGTGGTGCGATGTAGATGCCGAGTCATGCTGGCTATAATGCTACCGAGTCATGCTGGTGACGACGCTGCCGGGGCGACTTGACCGCGGCACGATGTAGATGTTGAGTCATGCTGGCGACAATGTTACCGAGTCATGCTAGCAACAGAGCTGCTAGGGCGACTTGGCCGTGGCGCGATGTAGATGTGAGTCATGCTCACGGTGGCGCTATCAGGGCGACTTGGCCACGGTGCGATGTAGATGATGAGTCATGCCAGCGACAATGCTGCCAAGTCATGCCAGCGATGACGCTGCCAAGTCCTTCTATACTCGAGAGAGGTCACCGCCTCATAAAAGATATTTGATCTGCCATTATCTCAGGTAATCGCTCACCTAAAATCTCTCACCGTAAAACATATTAATCGGAGCACTAACATATGCTTTTAATCGCTAGTTAATCAAAATGATTAATCGGTGAATTATTGTGCGCCTATTACCCCCATGTTGACATGGCAGTCGAAGTGTTGGTAACATACTTTATTTTGTATGCATGGCAAAATTAATATGTATGAAAATACAACTCATCACGATGTGATCACGCATCATCACCAGTCATAAGTCTACACACACGTAAAATCACGATACGCGTGGCTGCGTGTACATAGCAGTGTTCATGTCATTAAGTGTTCTCATGTTGAGAACCACCCAAATTTCTACTACATGAGTTGAAGTACGATCAAACCTGTATGAGTAATATGGGACTAAAATTTACATGGCATCCCTGCACACCATCTTGGCTTTCTAATTAAATTTAGACCAGCCCATATTAAATTTAGACCAGCCCATAGTGAACTCAGCACAAATTCTAACACAAGCAAGCAACAAAGCAGGGCAGAGCAAAGTAAAGCAGTAGCGAGGAGCAAGGCAAAAGCACAGTACGTAAGCAGGCTAAGGAGCAAGCAACAGCAAAGTTGAATAGGGCAAGGCAGTGTGCTTGGCATGGAAGCCACGCTGTTTGCACCGAGTGGGCCCACCAGTTTTGAATTTAATTGATTTCTATAGCACTTGATTTTGAAATTCAAAAAGGTATTCTTGCTTGCCTCAAAAATTAATGAAACATTTTAAGGTGACAAAGAAGATAACAGGGAACAACTTTCCTTCCTGGCTCTTCTTCCAAATCCTAATGGATTTTTAATAAGAAATTCTAGACACAATTTTAATTTGAATTTGGTTTGAATTTTAAAAGGGTTCAAATCTTTTGGAAAAAAATCCAAAAATTCACCAAAAATCTTTCTTGATATGATCTTCAATACTATGAATTTGGATTGACTCACATGTATTCAAAAATTTGAAGTTCCTTTACAAGTGGCAATTAGGACTAAAATAGGAAACTCTAAAAAGAGCCAAATTTGGATTTGAATTCCAACTTGAGTTAGGTTTTTATTGCAGCAATGCTGCTATTGTAACATAAAGGGTGCTACACCTAAACCTCAAGATCTAGCAGTCATAAACCTTGACAACCTAAGAAGACGGGGAGAGGGGGCTCAATTGCATACCATCGCTAGTAGAGCCCATTAGGGGCAGCGAAGACCCATGCCTACTTGATGTAGGTGCTGGTGTAAAACTTCACGGGTACCTGATCCCTCCAGCCTCCAGCGGCACTACCTAGGCATGGCAGTGCCCATGGCAGCGGCCTTCGTCACCACTTGCAATGCCCAGAGTGATCATTTAGGGTAAGGTATGTCTGGGTCAGGTGGCTCACATAAGAATCGTGGATCCAGTGCGAGGTTGATGCCCCCTTTAAATATCACGCTGCACGAGATGGGGCCACAACCAAAAATTGTGTTGGCTGCGCCGCCTATCAAGGCGCAAGAATGGAAACTCCATGTTGTGTTCTGCATGCTACAGGAATCAATCAATCCCTTCCTAAATCATGTTAGACGTTGGCCTAACAGTCACACAAATTTCCAACATTCTCCCACTTGATCGTAAGGCAAACGTCATAAGCCCACTCTTGGTAAAGACAGTACACCAAAGTAAAGCGTCACAACAGCTAATTTAGTGCCATTGGGACTTCAATGCTTATAGTGCACCATCCTCACTTTGAAATGGAAAACATAATACTTTACGGGAGTTGGTTGCATTATTGGCTTTAATAATCTAGAATCATAGACTTTCCAATAGACCCATGTCGGCTTCATGATCACAAAAATATTGGGTGGTAAGCCTTTTATTAGCGGATCCGCAAGCATTTGCTTGGTACTTATATGGTCAATCTAAACTGTTTGATCATAGACTCTATCTTTCACAACAAAATACTTAATGGCAATGTGTTTGGCAGCATCACTTGACTTGTTACTCAAAAAGAAAACTACCAATTTATTATCGCAGTATAAAGTTAGTGGTATCGAACTTCTATCTACCACTCTTAATCTGGCTAGAAACTTCTTTAACCATACTGTCTACCCAATGAGCATATAACATGATAAAAACCCAGCCTACATTATCGATGATGCAATTATAATTTGTTTGGAGCTTTTCCACCATATAGCTCCTCTAGGGAGGGTGAAGAAGTAACCTAACGTTGATTTTCTTAAATCACCACTCGCAAAGTCCGCATCTACATATCCCACAAACTTTAGTTCATGGGACTTTCTTTAAGTAAGCATAAGATTCTTAGCCCCCCTGCAAATAGCACAGAGCCTTCTTTATGGTGTCCTAGTGTTTCAATCCTGGGTTAGTCTGAAATCTGCCAAGCAACCCGGTTATAAAAGCTATATTAGGGCAAGTGCATACTTGAGCATACATAAGATGTCCGACAGCAAAAGCATAAGGGATTGATCTGATCAGATTCATACTTATTTTTTAGACACTGTAATGTCGCTACACTTGTCACCCTTGACAACTGGAGCAGGCATAGAAGAGCACTTATGCATATTGTATGTCTTTAGTACTCTATCAATATATGACTTTTGGGATAAGCCCAAAATGCCTTTAGTCTGATCTCAGTGGATTTCAATGCCTAGGACATTAGAGGAAGGAAAACTCTTAGTTTCATAGAACTTATTCTTATCACTGCTTGCCACGAGTATATCGTCAACATAAATCACTAGGATTGTGAAATCCTTAACTTTAAATTTTATATAAATATGATTGTCCACTTTATTCCCACTAAAGCCGAAACTCCTTATTACTTCATCAAACTTAATGTACCATTGTCTAGACGCTTGTTTTAACCCATCAAGAGATTCTTTAGCTTACATCAAATATGTTCCTTCCTTCCACAGCAAAACCTTCCGGTTGAGCCATGTATACATTTTCTTGCAAGTTACCATTTAGGAATGTGGTCTTTACATCCATTTGATGCAATTCCAAATCACAATGTGGCACAAGCACCATAATGATCCTAAAAGAGTTTTTGCTAGACACAGTAGAGAAGGTTTCGGTATAATTGATTCTTTCGCTCTGCGTAAAACCTTTTGCCACAAGTCATGCTTTGAGCCTTTTGATATTTCCTTTGGAGTCATGTTTAGTCTTGTAGACCCACTTACAACCTACTGTCTTGGCTCATTTAGGAATTTCTACCAAGTCCCATATGTCATTAGTGCTCGTGGACTTCATCTCATCCTTTATAGCATCAAGCCACTCAGACGAGTGTGGACTCTTCATTGCCTCTTTAAATGATGAGGGATCAGTCTCTATCCCAATGTCATTAGTATATTCATACATATACATCTTATAATCATCGGAGATAGCTGGTCATCGTTCACACTGTGATCTCCTAGGAGTCTCATTATTTTGTTCATTATCGACAGTGAGGTTTTGTTGTGGTTCAGCATTTGGCATGGCGTCATTATTTGCAAGTTCCTCCATTTGAGGTGCACCAGAAGTATTTTCAACTATAGTTGCATCCATAGATGGTGCAGTTCTTAAGGCATGACCACTAGAAGGTACATCTACTTGAGGTGCAACAACTAGGGATGCATAACCATTCTGCAAGGGAAGAATAGTCTCTCGGATCAACGGGAATGGAACACATACCCGCTTCTCCTTAAGATCTATATTCCTAGGAATTCTGCTCCCACTGATTCCACCATTCTCAAAGAACGTAGCATGTCATGTTTCCATGAACTAAACATAATTATTTGGATAATAAAATCGGCATCCCTTCGATCTGTCAGGATAGCCAATAAAATGGCAACTAACAGTCTTGGGGTCTAATTTTCCAATATTTTGATTAAAGACTTTAGCTTCAGCATGACAGCCCCACACATGTAAGTGTCTTAAGCTCGGTTTTCTCCCAGCTCATAATTCTTAAGGAGAATTATGGACAAACTTGTTGGGAACCCGATTTAATATATGCACGACTGTCTTTAGTGCTTCCATCCAAAATTTGACTGGTAAATAGGAGTAGCATAACATGCTTCTAACCATGTCCATAAGAGTGTGATTTCACCTTTCAGCTACCCCACTTTGCTGAGGTTCACCCGACATGAATACTGAGCGACTATGCCATTTTCCTGATGGTACTTGACAAAAGGACCCAAAATTTGGCCATAAGTTGCGTGCTTGTCATGATACTCTCCTCCATGATTGGATCGCACAACTTTAATCTTTAAATTATGCTAATTCTCAACTTTAGCCTTAAATATCTTAAATTTATTAAGCAATTCAGATCGATGCTTTATTGGATAAATGTAGCCATATCTTGAGTAGTCATTGGTGAATGCTATGAACGAGTCAAAACTATCCATGGACTCGATAGGAAAAGGGCCACAAATGTCCGTATAGATTAATTCTAATATTTCTGTACTTCAGACAGCTCCTTTCTTAATTTTTTGTGCAAAATTTCCTTTGATGCACTTGATGCATTGATCAAAGTTAGAGAAATCTAACGGGTAGAGTATTTCTTCTTTAGTGAGATGCTCAATTCTCCCCCACGAAATGTGGCCCAAACGAGAGTGCCACAATTTTGATGAAGTCTCATTTTTGCTAAAGCACTCATCCTTGTCATCACATACATTTAGCACAGATTCATTAAGGGAAAGCAAATGAAGCTTGTCTTGCAAATATGCAAGACCAACATCCTCATCATTATATTTAATCTAACATTTCATGTCTCCAAAATTACCATCAATATCCAATAAATGAACTGGAATCAAGTTCCTCTTTAAACTAGGGACATAAAGAACATTATTAAGATGATGCTTAAATCCGCTATGAAGATGAAGGACAACGGATCCAACGGCTTCCACATTAGCCTCCTTGCCATCAGTGACCTTTAGGCTTCGCTCCCCTTTCATGTGCTTGTTTTCATAACAAATCCCTGTAACGAATTACAAATGTGCAAAGTGGCACCCGAATCAATCCACCATGTATTTAGTAAAAATTAACATAAAGGGATTCATCAACAAAAGTAATATAATCTTCACCTTTATGAGTAAGCCACTTAGCACAATCATTCTTGTAGTGAGTGTCGTCACCACAGAAGTAACAAACTTTACCATCCTTCTTAGACTAAGCCGAGCGAGATGACTCACAATTCTCATACTTAGAATAGTTGTTTTGAGGCATATTCTTCTTAACATTATTGTTGTCCCCTTTGCCATGGAACTTCCTCTTATTGTCGACATTATTTATGTGATCTTTATTGCTCTTCTGCTGGATTTCTTCCTCAAGCACAGCGTGAGAAATGAGTTTATCAATGGTCCATTTCTCCTTCATGTTGTTGTATGAGGAAACAAAGTTCCCATACTCATCAGGTAGTGAGACAAGTGCAAGATGGACCATAAACGGATCATCAAATCCCATCTTAAGTGAGTTGAGCTCTGCACCAAGATCACACAAATACATAATGTGTTCACGAACACTCTTGGAGATGTGATGCTTAGTGTTGATGAGCTTGTGCATGATAGCAAAAGAATACTTCTTGTCATTGCCCTGTATTTTTCTTCAATGGAGGCCATATATTTCTTAGCATCAGTTGAATCAAGGATTGCTCCCAAGATTCCCTCAGTAATGGACCCCTTCATTATCTTGAGTGACATTCGGTTAGAATGCTCTCAAGTGGTAGTGTTCTTCTTGTATCTCTCCATGAGCCTAGCAGTAGGAGTTTCTATCTAATCATTCTCAAGGGCATAATAAAGCTCAAGCATCCTAAGAGCTATCTCCAATTTATTTTTCCATGAGGGGAAATTGTTCCCATTAAGCTATTCAATGCCATTAATGGTGCTTATGATGTTAAGAGTTGAATGATAAATGAGAGAAAATTATTAAATAACATAAAATTAATATGCATACAAATAACCCAATGTTGGTTTGGTTAAAATAATTGTGACAGAAGCACCTCAGAAATGTGGGTTTCATCTCACAAGATCATATCGGGGGATTCTCGACGAAGTGAGAATGCGCAAACACAACACATAAAAATACAATACCATATATGAAGTTCAAGTTAAAAGTTATTACACATTATTTCCATGTATTAGAGTTTACAAGGGATGAAGCTCCAAAGGACACTTCAAAGATCGAACAAGTTTAAGCGGAAGCATATAACTCAACATCATAAGAGTAATCACGTTGCCCTAGAGGTGAAACCCTTCTTCGGCACTCTACACCTATGGTGGACTCTAGCATGGATTCTAACACTCAAAGCCTGGACATCCCACTGACGTCCGCCACTGGCATTGCCAGAAGAAAGAGAGAGATACCTGCACACACATTGATACAGAAAGCGCAAAGGTTGAGTGACTACGCTCAGCAAGACTTACCCGTCAGGACCAAGCGGACTGACTTCTAGACATGCAAGGCTTCATATGGTAAAGACTCATAAGTCTAAAGCATCTAGGTTTAATCACTTTTAATCGAGTTTTAGCCATATTAATGTACTTAACATCATAGGTTTGTGACCTATACTAATCATGTAGGTCTTATCAATCAACATGATATAAGTAGTTCTCATCATCATCATACATCTCATAAGACATGCGAATCATAAATGAAGTTCAATTACTATGTTTTGATACAGGGATCAACCCATCACCCATATCTGAGCGTGTCGTGGAGATTGAAATCAATAGTCACCTTGCAAGGGAAATAACCTAAAAACATGGGAACATGAATGGTTACAGTTTGTGACAACAATCAAAGAGTTGGGTTGAGTCGCACCTTTCCCTAGTGTATGTCTTCCATGCGATACCACACAATGGGCTACCCATGGGTGGCCCGTACACTATCCCGATATACGTCACTACAGGAGAGGTGAGGGATCGTCCAACTCAGCAACTGTCAAAGCTACTAAGTTTGCAGGAACCCCACAAGTCTCATATGCGTCAGTACATAATCAATGCTTGTTCCACATGGACCAACCGATGCAGTCCTTAATTGACATAGGTGAGGGCTACCAATGAGGAGCTTCGAATCTAACATCAGACCACTCTCAACTTTTCCATCCAGTATTCTGCACTTGCCGACCCTTAGTTTCCTCACCCAGTCTTATATTAAGGTTCTTATCAACTTTATAATCAACCACTCTATCCAATAAAGAGCAAAGTCCTGAAATCTCGCTAGTGGAACCAGCCACATGACTTCTACTGTGGTCCTGACTTACTATGCATAGTCATTCTAATGGATTTCCATGATGATAGGATCAAGGATAACCTGGAAAGAGTAGTAATGCATTTCTAGGGTTCCAATAAACTCCTATAATGTAAATGCGCAAGTCATTAAAGTAAATAATGTTATAAAGCAAAATCCTAATAGGGGGCAGTATGCACCGGTTCTTGCCTTTGCTCAACAAAGAAAGAAAGTTAGTCATGAGCTTCGGCTTGAACCTTCTTACTCAACGTCATAACCACCTATGCAGAATGAAATGCAAAGCTTAAGCTTAAGAATGATTACGATGAAAGACCTTAGCTACCTCAACTTACAGAAAGAGTGGGGCTCGGGATGTAGCAATGCCTGGGTTACTAATGACATGGCTCAAGCGGAAAGCTAGGGTTTGGTCAGTTCCAAGGCTTCATGGCAAGATGGGAGAACTTAACTTGTGGCAAATCACCTACTAGGTCACATAACAAAAAGAAAGTGAATGAGGTACTTAACCATGGCACAAGATCAAGAATTTTGCATGAAGCTAACCTTGCCATGAAGATGAGGTGGAAAGGTAGTTATGAGCCAAGATGGGATGCCATGGCAAGATGGAAGGCTTAACCATAATGCTTTGATTATTAAGGTTAAGTATCCAAAAGAGGGTGATCACATCACTTACACAAGGTACATGATCAAGCAAGAAGGCGATTATAACTTTGCCATGCTAAAAAGGTGTAAAGATAAATTTGGGTAAAGGTTTCACTAATTATGGGTCGATAGGCAATTATCTATGAATTTCCAAGGATTAACAAAGCTTAACCAGTTATGGATAATTGGAATGAATTTAATTTACTTTACAACTTTACCCTGTAGAAACATTTGGCGATGGCTAACAGAGGAATTTGATCAAACTTTGAAATTCAAATAAATCTTATTTGAATTTTGGAAGATTAGACTTGAAAATGACTTGAACCAAATTTACTATAAAAGAATAGGTCCCACTTTTCACTATGGGCCGCATCTGGCCAGACCCAAACCTAACTGGGCTCGCTCCTAAGTCTCAGAATAGGGGAGCAGGGCGCCAGGCGTAGGGTGGTGGCGATGGGATTCCCAATCAGTGGTGCCACGGGAAGGCGGGTAAGTGGCGCTAGAGTGAGCTGCCCCAATGGGGAACCCATTTTGCTCACCAACAGAGGAGAAGACTCACCCTAGGTGGCTGTCCTCAATGGCACGGCTTTGGCCGGAGGGTGGCACCAGTGAGTCATTGGCTCAGTGACTATCCGCATGGTTGGAGGTGCCGGCGAGGTGCGTGCAGTGGGGAGGGAGCTTGAGGATGCGCCATCATGGATGGACATGGATCAGAGTGCGGCCTGTCCGTAGTGAGGTGTCCGGTGGCCGTCGAGAAAGATGGCGTGTGGAGCGGCGCCGGCTCAGGTGGTCTCCGGTCCTAAGGCGAAGGCGAGCCCGGTCTCACGGCTTGAAGACGGCAGTGCTCGATGGTCAATGCTCGGCGGCGTGGCGGCACACAGAGCGTAGACGATCGGTGCTAGATGCCAAGGGAGAGCGGAGTGGTGACCTAGATGCCGATGGCAATGAAGTGTGAAAGGTGGGGAAAATATCTTGGCATCGAGGGCATAAGACGCCAGCGGGGACACTTAAAAAAACATGTTAATCCATGACGATCCCATTTTATCATAAATCACCTAAAATTCATCATAAAAAGACATTTGTGACGTTTTCCGGTAATGTCATGTATTGCACATCACAGACTAACTCTCATTATGATTTTACAAAAACATCATAGATTGATGCAATATATGACGTTTCTATACTATCATAGAATAGGTTTGAGCCTACCCAGCCCAAGCCTGGTTTCTGTGATTAAAATGAACGTCACAAACATTAGATAGCATTTATCATAGATTAAATCATGAATGTGACATGGCTAGTAACGTGGACATTGACGTGGCTGCTGACATGGACGTTGACATGGCTATTGACATGGTCACTGACATGGATGTTGACGTGGCAAATGGCATGGACGTTGATAGCCCATGTTTTCATGGGCCCATATTGTGACAGAACCACCTTGGGGAGGGGGTTCATCAACCAGGATCAACTTGGGTGATTCTCTGTGAAGCAAGAACACAATCAACACACATGAGTACAATACCATATATTGAAATTCAAGGACTAGTTATTACAATTTAGGTTCATGTTTTAAGTTTACAAAAGGCTAAAGCAGAAAAGACGCTTCAAAAAATATCTCAGAGTTTGCGGAAGCGATTTCTCTCACATTCAGTACATTCTCTTCTCCCTAGAAGAGAATGCCATCCATCAGCACCCTAAGCCTAAGGATCCCAGTACGGAGTCCAACCCTCATCAGTTTGGACCTCCCACTGACAACCCTCGTTGGCATCGCCGAAAAGAGGAAGCAGCTCCTCACTTGCATACAAGAGAGAAGAAGAGAAAAGCTTGAGCGACTACGCTTAGCAAGATTTATCCATGGTGATCAAAAGATCACCACTAGACATGCAATGGCTTTAAACAAGACTAATGAACTCATAAGCCTACTAGCACCTACATTAAGTACTATTAAGCATGTTATTTAGCCAAGTTAAGTTGATTAATAAGAGAAAGTTTGCATCTTACTCTAAGCATGCAAAGGTATCCAAGCAAAATTGATTAACATAATTCATGACTACACAGTAGTCATTTCCATCCATAAAGTTATCATCACAATATTATAAAGTTGATAATTCTACGTTTAAATTCGACGAACAAGCCATTGCCCATATCCAAGGGTGTCACGGAGATTTGAATCAATAGTTAACCTTGCAAGGGTATAAACCTGACAAAATGACACACGTAGGTCAGGAGGGCACCACGAGTGACAACAGTTCATGATGTGGTCAAAGAGTCGGGTCAGGTCCTACCTCACCCTAGTGCCGTCTTCCACGTGTATGCCTCGATGAACACACCATCGGCGGCCCTAACACTATCCCATCGTACACCCGTAAAGCGAGCTAAGATATCGTCCAACTCATCAACACACGAAGCTACTCAGTTTGGAGATTCCATATGTCCCATATATATCAATACATTCAAGTGCTTATTCATTCGGACCCAATCGACGTGGGCCTTAATCGACACAGGTGGGGGCTACCACCTTGGAGCTCTGAATCTGACATCAGACCACTCTCAGATCGG
>VSTD030001486.1:0-13080 GCA_008808055.3 Sporobolus alterniflorus | reverse complement strand
GAGCCTCTGACGCAGGGTGCTCCTCTTGTTTTCCTTTGTCATCTGTAGGTGGAGGTCGACTCCTTGATGGACATCTTTGAATGCTATATCCGCGACATGGGCGACGAGTTCACCAGGTTTTTTCCTGTGCGTCCAAAATCCGTTCATGGTTCTTCTTTTTAATTGATGCTGGTTAGTTCAAATTCGAACTAACTGATGAGCGAGAGTAAGAAAACTAACCGATGAACAGCAACGGAATCTGGTTGCACGTCATCGGCGTGATTCCCTTGGATGGCCGGCCTCCCTGATGAACGCTGCAAGGGAAGCCTACGAGGCCACCACGGGCAACTCGGACCCCGTGCTGATGCTGGCGATCGGCTACAGCGGGCAAAGCGACATCCTTGCTACGTGAGAAATATATAGACGTATCCGCACGAAGAATGGAGACGTACAAATCACGTGTCTCTATCATCATGTCTCGTATTACAGAATCATTCGAGATGCGTTCTTGAACGTGTCTCCGATTAGAAGACTCATCCAAGACTTGCTTTAAGGGTGCGCGCCACTGATTTGGTTACCAGCTAAGGCTCCTATGACACTAATACGTGACACGCCCGATGTCGTGCATCTCTCATTACTAAAAAATCGGAGACGTGTTTTATCTTAAACCATCACCGATTTAATTGACAACTGGGATCACTGTAGCACTAATAGGACACGCACTCTATTGGATGTGCATCTCCTATTTGATATCCCCTATGAGCATTCTGGTTGACGGATGCATCCTAGAGCCAGTCAGAATTTGACAGTCATATTGTATCTGCATAAGCAACATACACATACAGAAACATATAGTTAAATAGAGATCATGCATTTAATTATATTTACCAATCAAATATTAAACAAAGCGTTCATCATTTCGATCACAAAGGCTATGCATCAAGCTACTACAGGACAAATGAAGTATAACAATGAACAAACAAATACTTGTATTCATTTGAGACTAATCGTCCGCATACAAAATTTGTACTGGTGTAGCTTCATTGTAATGTTTCTCGTTTTCTTCTTGCTAGATCCATGCTTCGCACAAGGATCCATACGTAGTACCCAATTTCATGTAGAACATTTTCTTGGTACGACTATGACGTATCATGAAAATAGCATAGTGCAAGCATACTACAAATTTAGTGGTACGACAATGATTTATCACAAAAATCGGTGTGAAATACACTACAGGAAATCAACATTCATTCATCGATTTATTTAAATTCACCGGGGCCAATCAACATAATTCATCAGTTTTTAAAATCAACGAACATAAGGGGACAAGGCACATGTGACGTGGTCGGTTTATTTTCGTCAATGACATGCCAACCGACAAACATAAGCGAATTTAGAAACCACACAACTCCTTTTCTTTTCTCTTGTTCCCCTTCCCATTTTCCCTCTCGACGCATTCCATTTTTGGCCACTGCCACCACCTCCATCTCCACCGCACGCCGCTATGCAGCTAACATAAAATGAGCAGTTAATGTGGCCACTGTTAAACTAAATGGTCTAAAGAGTCACAGCTACCATATTATAATGGAGAAACTCATGCTGGTAATGTTCCGTGGTTATTTTAATACCAATTTGAGAAAGATGTTTGCTGAACTCAATTACTTTTATAAGTAGATTTGTGGCAAACAAGTCTAAAAATGATGATGTAGAAGCTAGAGAAGGAAATCTCGATACCTGTATGTAATATGGAAAAAGTATTCTCACCTGAATGGTTCAATACGATGCAATATTTGCTAATGCATTTATCATGGGAAGCTAAGGTTCGAGGATCCATGCAACAAGGCAAGGGTGGAGGGGTGTATTGCAGAGGTATTCACGTGTAAAGATATTACGATTTTCTCAGGCATCCAATAACGTGAATGCTCACACAATGTGATACCAAATAGTAGAAGAAGTTCAATTGACTGAACTGAAGATTTTCATTAGAATGGTAAAGGTGTTGGAGTTACAAATGTACATTTTATTACAGATGAGGAGTGGAACTATACCATATTTTACATGTATACGAATATGGAGGAAATCCAACCATATTTCGACAAGTTTGACAAGAGATATTGGAAATCTCATGAACAAGCTACAATGAAGCAATTGGATCACATGCGCAAGCATGAGATCAAAGGTGCCCAAGATTTGTGAAGTGTTTCCGCACACATGTAATTTATCTCTGACATTCTTTTTTTCCTAATTGTAGTTCGAATATCATTTTCTTTCCTAAAGTCACGACTCCTTTCTATGTAGTGTATACAAGATGGTAATATCTCTGATGACTTGCGACAACTAGCACATGGTCAAGTGAAAGCATTGGAATATAGTCGCTATGATATCAATAAATATCATTTTAGGACAGTGAAGTTGGAAGCGAGTCGTCCACTTGCAGCCACATCAAATAAAGGAGTAGTAACAAGTGTTGAAGATGCTAGAGGAGTATCAGCTAACTACTATGTCGTTCTTAAAAAAATTATGGAGTATACGTTCAGGAGCGACAAAGAAAGGTCGTATTTTTTTAATGTGATTGGTTAGATCCAATAAACGGCACCAGAGTGAATTATTTTGGTATGGTAGAGGTGAAGCATGAATCACGCTATTTAGGCAATAATATTTTACTTGCATATCAAGTGCAAGCAGGTGTACTATGTAAGTTAACCTCACCAAAGCTTCAAAAATTAGTGGGTGATATATAAAGTTAATCCTAAGATGCATGCTCGTCTATATGAGGAGTACGTGGAAGGTCAGGAGGAGGAGGATGTCATTGAAGTGTATCAAGAATAAGCCAAAGAACTATGACACCCCTAGTGTCATTGTACAAGCTATAGTGCAAGCCCTAGTACAAATTTCATATTCAAATTCAAATCATTTTTCAATTCTCAAATTAAGTCCAAATGCCACTTGTAAAGGATCTTCAAATTTTTGCATACAAGTGATGTCATCTAAATTCATATTCTTGAAGATCATGACAAGGGAGAATTTTGGTGAATTATTCAAATTGTTCTCAAAAGATTTGATGCCCTTAAAAATTCAAATGAAATTCAAATCTTGTTTGCTCCATGAATTTGTAATTCAAAATCCGTATGGAAATTAAATTTGTCCCAAAAGGAAAGTTGTTCCTTTTTATTTATTCTTCTACCCCCAAAGGTTTGGTAAATTTTTGAGTTTGGGGAGGGAAGTATTGATAATTTACAAAGTGTACCCAGGAGAGGAAAAATTGGAAAATTTAAATTTATTGGCCTAGCCCACCAGGCAGTGCGCCGCACATTCTCTCGCCCCGCGCCCAGGACCGCCTGTCAGCCGCATGCTATGTCCAGTTGTGTTTGGCCACCGCGCCAACTGTTGTTGACCTTCTGCTACTGCCACACCCAAAATTATATCTTTGCAGAACCATCTTGGCAAAAAATAGTTTCATATCATTTCATGATCCTTTGCCACGTTAGTGGTTCATACCCTTTTTGGATAATTTAACCTTAGTCATTAATTTGGTTAGAGCTAAGTTATCAAACCTTGCCATGATGCCTTGCTAATGACCCAAACCCTAAGTAAACCACTCAAGCTTTTTTAATGATTAGAACCTTGAGTCATTTACTTTCCGACCCGCTTCCCCCTATGTAAATACCTAATTCATGGTAGTTAATGAAGGATTTTTTAGACAAAAGTAATTAACCAATCTACCACTCTAAAGCTTTTGAGCCATGTTGGTTAATCATCCTTGTTCTATCTTCGTTGATCGTTCATTAACTTGTAAATTGCATTTCGTTCAGGACCCGTCGACACCTTCGAGTAGGAGGAGCCGAGCCAGGAGCACCTTGCAGGACAATAGTCGCAAGCAACGAGGAATCTCACCCTCTTTTCAAGCAAGGCAAGCACCAGTGCATACCACCACCTCATTGTTTAGGGTTTTTTTGCTTTATAATTGTCTTTTGTATTACTTGACTTGTGCATTTATGTATAGGAGTTCAATGAAACCCTTGTTTGCATTATGACTTCCTTCCACGTCACCCTTGTTCCTACTATAGTAGTAATACGATAGAACTACTACGCTTAGTAAACAGGTTGATGGTAGAAGATGAGTGGTTGGAACCGCTCCCGATAGGATCCCTTCTCACGATGATGATTTTATGATTGGTTTTCTTTTAATGAATAAAAAGTCACTTGAAACTGAGACCGAGTGGGGCAACTAAGGGAAAGTGGAGAATACCGAGTGGGGCAACTAAGGGAAAGTGGAGAATATGTGGTGTGCTTTCATGTTCAGAGCTCCAAAGGTGGTAGCTCCTGCCTGAGTCGATTAAGGACTATGTCATTTTGGCCCCGATGAGCAAGTTTTGAACAATACAGCGCATGTAGGATTTATGTGGTACTGTAAACTTAGTAGCACTGTTGGTCGCTGAGTCAGACAATATCCTACCACGTCTGCAGTGATGTAAACCGAGATAGTATACGGGCCACCCACGAATAGCCCAGAGAGGTATTGCATGGAAGACGTGCACTAGGGAGAGGTGAGCCCGGATCGACTCCTTGATTGTCGTGTGAACTATTGATATACGTAGGGTCCTATGGATCTTGTGTATGCCATGTTGTCAAGTTTATTCCTTGCAGGTGTATATTGACTTGAGTCACAATGACACTCACAGAAATGAGTGATTGCTTGCTTGTTGTTGTCACCTTGCAGTAATACAACTTTCATAATTGTTGCAATTGTCATATGAGGATGATGTTGACTACTTTGTATAGTCAACGAGATTGCTTAATACAAATGTTGTTTGATCTCAACTGCATACTTAGATCAGGATGCAAACTATCATACCTAATTTTGCGAACAAAACCAAGTACTCATCGCATGTGTGCCTAGGATCAATTGTTCCACATATACGGACCAAAAGTGTTCACAGATAACCAAATGTCACGAATAAGGTATATTTATTACATAAATATTGTCTCTAAAGACTAAGATGACTCTCTTGTGAAACATACGAAACAGTGGAAGACTCCATAACACCACAGCAACAGCAACTGAGGCAGCGTAAAGCCTATAACTCCTCATTGAAGAATTTTTTCCATCTTCTTCTTCTGAGCAGCAGGTTTGAGTAGCAAAGGGAAAATGACAAGGTTGAGTACACTTATGGTTGGACTCATTAAGTGCAGAAAACAAATGATATGCAAAGGATAATAACAAGGTAAAAATGTAATAAGGTTGTAAGCGGAATAACACCTATACTTGACTCATGATTTATTAGCACCAATCCTCTATATTAAAGTTGTAGTCTAAGACTACCCAATTAAGTTGAATTAAAGTATCATAAAGTATGGTCACAAAGGTACAAAGGGGCACAAAGTGATCACAAAGCTTCCACAAGGACTAGACGAAAACCATACCATTCCCAACAACCATCTAATCAAAAGAGGATTCCAGACCACTTGTAACTGCAAGCTCGGCTATCATAATAGTTGTACACTTTGCAAAGGTAGCGACCTATACCCATGACTAGTGATTTTATCGCTAGCTAAGCGACTATAGAAACCTTATTTTTACCATGATTACACTTCCTTGGGTGTATGACCTAGACATCACTACATGTCATTAAAAGGTCTACTACAGGAGTATGTCATACTTTGCTATGGTTTCCTAAACAAACGATCCCCGCTTGCAGTGCTAAGGTTTCCCACACAAATGTCCCCTCTTGCACCATGTGGTTCAGGCAGGTCACAAAGTATGTCACAATTATGATACCATTCCCACTCAACTGAGCATGACACATAACCTATAGCCTACCTAATTAGTAAGCAAGCCGTTCCATACCGGACACGTGGCGGCACATATTGTCATGGGGTGTCTACTCTTAAGATTCTGTCCTTAGCAGATTCGAGCATGACTAACCACATCACCTGACGGATTCCAACTGTCTCCACCGTTCCAACCTATGCTCAAACCACACCATCGATCCTCACTACGATCACCTCACATCTCGACGGATGGAAGATTAACACTCTCAATATTCAACACTAGCCAAACTCGACAATATAAAGATGGAAAGACTTGCACGACACTCATGACCGCATGACTAAGCATAACTAGCCAAGTATGAACCCAAACTCCTAAAGTATGAGGCTTAGGTAACAATATTAATGCATGCAGGTCAATATGTGAAATAGAGAGAGAGCACATAGGATTAATATGGTCAAGGGTCACTTGCCTTGCTCTTTCACTTGCTGCTACTCAAAGTCTTGAACGTTGGGCTCTTGGAGATTCTCAAAGTCTTCGGTGCCTAACGATAGCGATAAGAAAACAAGCAATGCAAACAAATAACTAAACAATATATCAAACAGTACCTAATGACTAAGCAAACAGTACCAACAGATGCTACTCATCGCTACAAACACGTGGGTGTAAGAAGCATCCAAATTGGAGCTACGGTTTGAAAGTTATGAAGATTTAAAGTTAATAGATTAAAAAAGTAATTAAAATAAATAAGATTAATTAACATAAAGACCGAATTGTAATTATGAATCTTATATAGGGACCTATATGTAAAATTACAGGGATGAAAATATAATTTTAGGAAAGTTTGATGTTGTTTTTGTAAAATTGCAAGGACTAAAACATAAATAAAATAAACTACAGGGGCTTTTCTATAAAAATACAGTGCCTAGGGTTTTTCTACAAATTTTTTATAGGAAAAAGATCATAAACCAGGTCTACGGTCCGGTGGGCTGAGTCTATGGGATCCAACGCATAGGGTCCACGGACTACATAAAACACTGGCCATCAAACTTGAGATCTGCGACTCGGATTAGAAGATCGAAGGGGTTTCTAACTCATTTAATCCTAGGCGCTCATCCTCCAACGAACGGCTATGGGACTCTCTTCTTCCAATGACTTCGGCAAAACAGGGGAGCTGGGAAAACCTCCATGGCCGGTGGCTAGGGTGGCTCTAATTTGCGCTATAGGGCACCATTGACGAATATGTGGGCTCCTACGCGATCTCGACGACGATAGGTATCCATTTTGCTCACTTACCGCGGTGGAAATGGATCACAAGAAGTAGGCGATGGGGAGGTGGCTCGGTCGGTGCTTAGCGATGGTGAGGGTGGTCTCTGGTGAAGCTTCGGCTCTGAGAATGGCTCCGGCGGTGGCGGTGGCGATGGGTGGTCCTCCTCCAAGCAATGACTCGACACGGAAGGGTTCGGTTTGTCGGGTTGTCAGCGCGAGCTTAGGCAGCAATGGTAGCTAGGGTTGGGTGCTTCCAAGGGGATTCTGGGGTGGAGTTTATATAAGGGGGGACTCCTTATGTGCGGTGCAAGGATTCGTGGTCGGTGCAAACTCTATCTTGAAGACCGAATCAGAAAATTTGTTGAGATTTCAAGAAGGGGATAAACCGAGTTCGGTTGGGGATGGTTCTCGAGTTGAATCACTTCGATCTCCTTGCTTCGGTTTCATGCGCTAGGCGTGAGTCCAAGCGAAGCTCGGGTCGGCGGAGTTCAGGCAGGCACGCACGTGGGGGCAAAGGCGAGTCTGTGGATGGTGAGGCCAAGCCAGGTTATGCCGGGTTAAGGCCAAACCCATAGCATGGGTTGGGTTTGGGTTAGGCAGGTTATCCGGTTTAGGTTAGCTGGGTCGGGTTAAGCTGGGTTAAGCCTTATCCCTTAACTCGGGTCGGGTTACACGGGTTAGGCAACGCTGGGTAAACCTTAACGTCTTTTTATAAATTCAAATCCTTTAGATCCAAATTCAAATTTAATCTTGAATGACTTCTATACACAAAATAAAATATGGGAGCACTTCATCACACAATAAAATATGCAGTGGCATGAATGTAATAAACATAATTATTTATTTAAATAGATAAATTTTAGAGTTTTATTCTTTTGTGAAAATTAGGGTGTTACACCGAGGATGTTTTCAACCTCATCTGCCATGTTTATGGTGAGGTGACTTCTGGTTCATAGGTTGGAGGATGTTGGTGGACGGATGAAGGGATTGACGACGAGGACAATGCACGTATTGCCCGAGTGCTCTACCGAGTACAGGAGGAGATATGTCGTTTGTTGTGGAGGAAGCACATCAACCAGGACTACATTTATGACTTGCACCTACCGGACAACGACCAACAATGCTTGTGGAGGAAGAGGGGATGCGGCCAATGGTGGGTAGTATCTGAGTTCTATAGTCTTAGGTGTAGAATAAGAGATGAGTTGTATGATTTTCTAACTAGGTTTCCTATGTTCCGCCGTATTCTGGATGACATTGTCATGTAAGATATGTCACCACACAGTGTCATCACCCAAATACTATGTATAATATCGTGGATCTGATGTCTATGTTCCAACCACCTGTTGTGCCATTTACCACAAATTACCTATCTAGTTACAACGTGCACTGGTCCAGATCGTTTGAACTTGTCAAAGGTACAACAACCTCTTCTACCATTTACTACATAGTACTTGGCTCATTACATCGAGCATTGGTATAGGTTGTATCAATTTGTTAATGTATCGCTACAATGTTGTAACAAACAAGTGTAACTGTTTCCATGTTTCCAATGTTACAGAAACCCACATTTCTACAAATAACAACCATGACACGATTTAATTACAGAAACTAACAACTTGTTACGTGATTCCATAACAATCATTTGCTCTCATTGTACTCCTCATCCACATCGTCAAGAAGGTCATGTTCATCCATCAAATCCCGTGACATATCTGGACTACCCCCTCTAGATCTTGGTCGGCCTCTTTTCCTTGCACCACCTCGCTTAGGTCCCTTTTTCTCCACGGTGCGACTTCTGTTACGGTTCCTTGGACACGTCGTCAGGTAATGGACCTTTAAACCACACATTCCGCAGCTGTGAGAGCCGATTACCTCTTGCCCATCGTCAGTGGGCTTACGCTTGTACGTACTTATCCGTATCGCGCTACCTCCTACTTCACTCTCAATGTTCCTCCTACCATGACCACACCCTTTTGTTTGTGACAATGGTGGAGCAGCAATAGCCACCGTCAAATTGCCATCCAAATTCACATCAGGTGGTCCATTTTCTATTGGTACTGACGTTGTCACGTTCACCGGTATTGATTCGATGAGGGCCTTCAAAGCTATTGATTTCTCATAAGCCTCCTCACATGCATAATCAGACTTTGTCCCTGCACGTGCGATACCCATTACAACTGGAACAAGTTTTGTAAACCTCATTTCTTCTCTGGTCCCATCTTGTCCGCCCTTCAACATGTCATTTTGATCCCACTCAATGAAAGACCTGGCATCACGAGTGTACCGCTTCAGTATGTATGCACTAGGTATTTTCCTAACGTGGAGTTTAGTGAATGTTTTTACAAGGTGCATACAAAATGGCCCAAAAATTACACAAATTTCATTTACTGGAACGAACAATAACAACTATTATCAAGCCCGTGACATGTACTGTTGAAATGGTTCAAATCTTACCAGTGTGCTCCCATTGACGACACTCGCACTGATATTCACCCTGCACCACATCTACATGTATGTGAAAAGCATGATTTGACCAATAGAACCCTCCCACGCCCCGTTGGTGTTTCACCAAGAACTGGATAGGCACGCCCGGGTTTGGGTCCAGCCTAAAAGCAGTACTCTTGTCAAATACTTGTCTATATTCCAGGTAAACCTTCCTTATATACAAGCGGAGAAGTTGATCATCGAATGGTGCACGACAATGCTGAACAGTTTGTGCCTAAGTTGCAAACACAGGTTCAATTAGTTGCAATTATCAGTAGACCATGTTGTAACAATGAACATAACACAGTACATTATAAAAACCCAAGTTTTGAAACTAAGTTCGTACCTGAGCACCGTGACTCGCCTCAGTGTCAATGTGATCCATATGCTGTAACGCTTCTAACATCTTCTCCGCAAACTAATGCAGTGAAGTAACACTATTTATGAAGACATCTTTCATCACCTTGTTAGTGCTTTCACTTCGTTGTTTAGATGTCATTCTACCACAGTATAAACCCTTGAAATATGCCATTATCCACTTCTCCCGCATAGCATACAATGATTTTATTGTTGGATGTTCCTGTATCCCATACTTATCCTCCATCTCTTTTCAGAATCTTTCAAATTCCGATGGGCCAAGGGGGAAGTTGAACAACGACTTCAGTTCAACCTCCAAGCTCTTTTTAGTAGCATACAACCTGTACAAATCATACCTCCAAGTACGTACCACATGAAACCTACAATACCGATGTTGTGTCTTCAAAAACACTCTTGGAATTGCAATTTTCATCGCGGGATCCTCATCTGCAATTTAAATTTATTTACAACTTATTTCATGAGACACAAAACTAGCAAATACACTACAGACAGAAACAGCATGTACCTATCAACAAGACATGTGGCTCACGTTCGCCCATACAAGCCTTAAAGGTTCTAGACAACCATTAGAATGAATCAGATGACTCATCCCTTAGCAACGCCTGTCCAAAAACAACATTTAGCGGTTGATGGTTCAACCCAACAAACATTGCCAGTGGCATCCTATGCTTGTTTCTCTTGTGCGTCATGTCAAATGTAATGACATCACCAAAATCCCTACACTCGGCACACTGGCTAGCATGGCTCCAAAATATATTTTTAAGAGCACCTGTTCACCCGTCTATCTATGCATCCTAGTAAAAGTACTCATTCATAATTTTACAATGTTGAAAGAACTCAAGCAACTTTGGGATATATGATCTCTCTTCACTGATAAATTCGGCCTTTCTGCATACACGGATGGCACAATTAGATATACCTTACAAATTAGATACAACACAATATCATTACATGAATGTAAACAATGTGCACAATGTAACACCGATCGTGCCTATTTCTCATATCCCGCTCCATGAATGTCCACTTATCATGCCCACCATAAAATTCCAACATAATGTTCATTTGAGCTTGGTGTTGCAATTCAGCCCACATCATAACCTCCATCAGGTTTTTCACCCCATCCTCCATGTTCTTATGCGAACGCATGAAACATGTCATTCACTTCTCTGGATGCAACTGAAGGTTATGGGACAAGTCAATTGCATCAAAGTACCAACATCCTTCCTTTGGGTCAAGTTTCACCTTCACATGCCCTTTGCAACAAATTCTCATAGAACCCTTCTCCATTTGTTTATCTACACTACTACTATCGTTGTAACCTTCCTTGTTACAGAAAAACCACTGCACTCGTGGGCTCTTCCTGCCCTTCTACACATCAAATCCTGCCATTTTGGCATAGTCGCAATAGTAGTCATATGCATCATCGAGGTCATCAAATTTCATGTACTGCTTTGGAATGAACTCTTCATGCACCAATGGACCCTGAATCATTACAACAAAAAGACCAACATGATATCAACTTCCATATGTAGTAAAACAACACGACGAGAGCCAACATGCTTACATGAGTATAGCTTTCAACTGGGGGAGTCTCAACGCCTATTGGTGTGATTGATAATGGAGATGTTTGCAATGTCTGTCGCATCGGTGGATACAAGCTAGCCTACGTCACTGGGGTTACAACATTCTGAACTACGGAACCTAAATAATCGTTTGGAACAATTAGGGTGCTGGACAATCTATGTGTCGATGACCTTCACACTGGCGAACTGTCCCTTTGTTCATTACAGCTGTCTATTGCCACCAACAATCTGCCCACACGTAACAACCTAAATCCACCGATTACATACCAGATCGTTCACAAAATTTCAATATCGTAACGATGTCGTATGTACCTCAGATCTTATAGACGATTGTTTTTGAAGAACAACCCCTCGCCCAACCTTCCTGCTCGACGTATATCCTGTTAATCGTAGAGTTGTAATGGACCCACCGACATGCGGTATGCCGCTAACCGTCTGAACCATCGTACCGATGCAGGGTTCATCTTGCGTAGTCTACCGTCCGGGGACCTTGCTGTAAATCAACGTGATGACACCGACGTCGATCGGGTCACCCACATCATCTTTGCCTCTGTTCAATGACCCTTAGATCTCATAGGATGTCGTTGCCACTATGGGTTGTAACCTCCGTACAATGCCAGGATTACGTGCCCCCTTTTACGGAGACACTGCACGTGAATAAATGAATTCCTACTGGACTGGCCCATGTCGCGCCGGGTTGCAACACGGTGCCCCATCCCACGTGGCCTAGTTGCAACACGACTCGCTCGGTGCGCGCCCCTAATAGAAGCGCGGCTCCACCGACCACACGCTTGGGGGTCTACGTAGCCTCTACTACATCTGAGCGTATGCTCAGAATATAGCCACATATGTAGACACACACACACACTAAAAGACAAACATTTTAGGATCTAAATTTGAGATACCCTTTAAAACTATAGGTTGAGTCATTAATCATAATGCTAGCAACATTAAAATCACACATGTAGTAAATGATGCTAAACACTTAATCCTCAAACATCACACTTAACATACAAAACTTTAGCCATTAATACTTAGTTGAGCATCAAGTCATAATGTTTGAACACTGTTACTTAAACATTAGTCGATCCTAGATTCTTTCACATTGTCTCATGTTTGATAGTACCATGAACATGCTACTCGAATAAAATTGCAATTTCACACAAATAGACAGAGATATAATCATCAATTCAATTCTCTTGAAAACAAGATCATTATATCTTTAGTATGAATTATAACATGTCATAACTCCCTTCAGAGACAGGTAGGAGCTTTTCACAATATTTCTCCAACCACATGTGTGAAGAAGAACTTAAATGTGGAACATCAACACACATTTGTCTCTATAAATGATTACAATATGTCATCAACCTCCTCGTAGGCATGCTACACAATAGTGTTTCATGCTCATAACGTTAATAGTTTCTGAATAAATTTTTAGGGGTGCTGGTGAGTTAGTACCAAGGGTACCACCTCGCAGGGACTCAGAAAGCCCAAGGAGGGGTCCGCAATGACTCAGCCCACCATCCAGAAGATTCCAGAAGACCATGACATGCTCCCCAAGGCATAGAAAATTATATCTATAAAAACATATGTAAAATAGGCAAGTAGAGATAG
>VSTD030001485.1:0-13081 GCA_008808055.3 Sporobolus alterniflorus | reverse complement strand
TTGTTGGCTATTGCCAACATCTCTTGAGACATTGGGAGATTCTTCATGGTGAGCTTGCAGAACAAGGACGAGTCCCTAAGTCCCTTCTTGAAGAACATGATGATTGATCTTTTGTCAACCTCCTGGATGATGTTCCTCTTGTTGAAAAAGCATTGAATAAATTCTCAAAGGGACTCTCCCTTCTTCTGCACCATACTGGCCAAGTCCCATTCAACTCCCGGGCGCGCATATGTGGCCTAGAAATTGCTGATGAACTGCCAACACAAGTGGGACCAGGAGCGGACTGACCCTGTGGGTTGTCCTAGGAGACAGGTCCTAGCTGATGATGATGGACAGATAGGCGAGTAGTTTGCTATAATGTATGAGTCCCCACCAGTGGATTCGATGGTGAGCTGGTACACCTCGAGCCACTCGGTAGGATTGGTGGACCCATCATACTTCTCAATTCTCGACGGGTTGAAATTCAGGGGCCAACACACCCTCTTCAAGTCGCGAGAGAAAGCCTTGACCCCCCCTCCCCCCATCATTGTGTCCTCTGGCTGGGGAACACTATTGGTGGGGCTGGTCGTAGTAAGGGCCATAGTAATTACGCTCCCTTTCCTCATGTCATTTGCGCTCAATGCGGTCTCACTCTTGGCCCCGGTTTTCAATCTGGTCGCATGCATCTCTACTATGAATAACGTCGCATAAGTCTCTTTCATCCCGATCTCAGCCATGCTCCTCCAGGAGAGTGATGCTGCTAGTTGAGTCCCCACGTGGGCTCTAGCAGTAGTCAGGGTCCTGGCCCCGCCTTCTGTCTCTGCGTTCAAGGGTCGAGTTCTCCATGGTAGCTGCATCCAGCATGGTCTACAAGCGCTTGACCTGCGTGTTGACCTCCTCGCTGTCTTTAGGCAGCAAGGGTGCTAGTTGGTCGATGATCATCCTCAAGGCCAAGGCATTGTGTGTCGGCGTACGGTAGACCTGACCTTCCTGGTACTCAATCCGACCGAGTTCCTCACGGATCGACCATGACTGTTCTCGGTCGGTTGGGCGTCGCCAGTTGCACTTTGGGTAGTGTCCCGCAGAGGGAGCACAATCCCCAACACCATCCTCGGATGATCCTATGTCATCTTGCCGGTCATTGTGTCTTTTTTTGGGTGCTGCTTATTCCAACCGGGCCGCACGGGTGATCGCTTCCTTGGATTCCCGGGCGATCTCTTCGACGATTTTTTCAGTGGGGGTTCACCCTGCCCCACCATGTAGACTTCTTGGCCGCTGTCATAGTCAGACTCTAGTAGCAACTGGTAGACTGGATCTATTGTGAGTGGGGTTGTGATCCCATTGTGGTCGGCTTTATCCCCTGAGGGGTCTGTCTCTGCTTCCCCCGATGTACTGAACCCGTGCCCGAGCTGTGCCTCGGTTATGAAACCGACTCAAGCCGGAATCGGTGGGACATGGGTGGTGCCTCACCCGACAACTTCCTTCAGCTCAGGTTCCTGTATGCTCAGATCTCTAAACTTATCAGCAATAAAAAGTAGGGATCCAAAAACCCACCTCGAGTCGAGAGAAAACTTGTTTGTAGATTGAAACATCATTGATCTCACGTAGTCAAATCTCATGAGCCCCACTATGGGCGCCAACTGTCGTGGTTTATGATCAGTATTGAGAGTAGGGGTGCTCACGGATGTGGAGAACGATGACAACACAAGTGACTCGAGTTTAGACAGGTTTGGACCTCCGTGAAAACCCTACGTCTTGTGTTCCTGGTGTATTATGATTCATTAGGTTGAGACCGTCTCTACCCCTCTTATATGACAAGGGGTAAGGTTTATAAGGAAGGACCGAGTCGGTTATAATTTTATCCGACCGAGACTCTGTCTCTATTGTTCTATTTTACAAGATTTATCTATTAATTATCTCTTAAACCACCTCGGTAATGGACCTCCTAGCCCAGGTCGTCAGGCCAAGTGGGCTGACTCATGATGGGACCCCTGTTCCTTCTCTCCGAGTCCAGTTGATGTGGTGGCGTGTAGGCGTTCCTAGCCCCGCTCCTCATATTTATAGAACACACTAATGAACTTTTTCGTCGTAGGCCCATTAGTACCCTAATCTGATTAGGATTAAATTCTTGTGAGGCTTAATCTGAATTATTATGATTGCTTCTTAGACACACCAAGATAAAATAAAAATATGGAATTCTCATATAACTTTTATGAGGTTTCAGTGATACATACCCATGTGGCTGCCATGTGGAGTGACCAATCTCCTTGTGCTTTGGCGCGAAGGCGAAAGAGGATGGTGTGGAAGAAAAGGCACTGCTGTGAAGGCACAGGCACGCCCCAGCAGCGGCAAACTATCATGCTTCCATGTTACCGCTGCCTCACTGCTGTTCCACTCAAATGCCCTGGCTGTCCATGAAGTCTCACTCTCACAACGACCAACAAAGTCAAGGAACCTCTTGCAACTGGGCAAACACATGCAAAGCTGATACCGCAAGAATCATACCTCGGAGACATGAATGCTCAACAGAGGATATTAGCACTGTCGTTGCCCTGATGTAATAGAAAGCATACATACATTTGCAACAAAATTAACATATGCACCTGCCAAAAACATTTATAATGCCAATCAATCTATTAGTAACTTACAACAGTTGAATGATTAACTTTTAGTTAGATGAACACAAAAATGTATATTTAATATGATGTTTGCTTTAATAAGACATTTTGTAAAGTAAAGATTTGGTAATAATCTTCAATATTTTGTCTATTAACAACATATTTAGATGTGCTCATACTATGCTGGGATTATACAATGGAGCTGTCGCGCGGTGAACAATACAAAATGACATGCAACTCACATTCTTGAAATACCATACTTGTCAAAATTAATGAAGTTAACTACAAACATGCACACAATATGATGCATTTTTTTTTGCGATAACACTATGATGCAATTTTAGTAAAATGATTTCCATGTTTTTATCTTAATGTAATTTATTTCACTTCATCCTTAGCAGAATGCTATCTACTAGTCAACAAAAGATGTATTTCGACATTTATGGCTTTTGTAAACGGTGTAATTTTCTCCGGATCGGAATACAAATTACTTAAGGATGGACTCTACATATGGACCATCTTTTGAGGATAGAGAAGGCTCGAGTAGTCTTCTATTTCTCGGAGAACAATATTTAGCATTGATTTAGGAGGACTATTTGGACGTTATTAGGGTCGCCAAGTGGGGCTCTTCCAGCATGTGCATGGTCTGCCTCCCCTTCCCTCTTCCCAACCCTCTTCTAACATGCCCCAAAAAGGTGAGCTCTTTCTTCGCTTCTTTTCCTTTTTCCCATCACCTGTCGTTTCTTACCCTCTCTAAGTTTATTTACTAATGGGAGATTGACAAGTGATGTGGCGTATCCCAGTGGAAGTTATACAACTGCCCTCGACAGTTAAAAAAAGATGGTCAATCATGGGACCCTCCATGCATGTTCAGACATTTCTTATCTTTTCTGTACATAGCAAAATTCAGCTTTATTCAAATATACAGAGCACATTAAATATAGTTGTGCAGAAAATTTTAACTGGTTAAGAAAATGCAAGAGCATATAATGCAGAAATAAAACCATTTCATTCACAGTATCAAATGACAACTAAACTAGATTATTTGAAAAGTAACTGCAGCCAGCGAATGAACAAGGCGCTACCTTTTACAAAACCCAAATGGTGGACGGTTGAAACAAGAAAGAATACGCCCTGCACGCTCAGCAATGAATAGCAGCTGAGTACGGCCACATGCAGCTTTGCTGGGCGCACCTAGCTCCCTGCCTTTATATTCACACAAACCCCTCCGGCCCTCCCCCAAAGCTTGCTCCAACCGCAGCATCACAAACCTGTCCATCCCCTGTTTCGTTTCATCCGCCATTGCATCTCCGTCACCTTCTTCTTCCTCTTCTTCTTTCAAGAACGAACAGAGCAGAATCAAGGCATTGCCTCTGTCTCGCCACAGCAATGCACGGCCCGACCCCGACAAGGTTCAAGAAGGCGTTCATGGCGCAGCTCCTGCTGAGCCTGCGCGCGGCAGGGCAGGCGTCCAAGTCCATGTGCCTCCGCGAGCGCCGCGACGCCGTACGCCTCTCCTCCGACGTGGCCATGGCGCTGGCGTCGTCGTCGTCCGCGCGCCCGGCGGCATGGGCGCGCGGCCTCCTGGCCAAGCACGCTGCGGAGCGGCGCAACGAGGCGCTCCTGCGCCGCATCATGGGCGGCGCCGGCTACGAGATGGCGGCGGTGGCGGGGAGTTGCAGGAAGGAGGCGCGGTGCAGGCGGATAGTGAGAAGGTCGCGCCGGGTCGTGCTGAGCGCCGGCCGGAAGAGGTCGTCGGGGAGCGGAGGCAGTGGTGGCGCGATGGCGGCGAGGAGGATGGTGAGGGCGAGGATGCAGGTGCTCAGGACGCTCGTGCCGGGCGCGGACGGGCTGCGCGGCTTCTCCCTGCTCAGCGAGACGCTGGACTACGTTGCGTGCCTCAAGACGCAGGTGGAGCTCATGCAATGCCTGTGCAGAGGATCCCAATCCCGGATTCCCGGCACGGTTAAGCGCTGCTGATCTCATCTCAGGGTATATATATATTCTTCCTCCGGATCTTGTTCTTGGTTTCTAGTATTAGTTTTGAGTATTATATTGTGTAAACATGAAGTGTCTGCTTCTTTTTGTCACAATTTTTCAGCACTGGAGTTCCTGAAACCTTTCTGTAGCCAAGATTTTTTAATTGCCCTTCATCTTTACTGAATTAGCAAGTACTGTACCACCTCCCAGTGACTCGTATGTATTCTATATGCACTGCAGTGTTAGTGTTGCGATGTATCTGTGGTACATTCAGACTGTTCCAAATCAGTGCCTAAGTACAACCAACAAATATTTATACTTCTAAATTTAATGTTTCATTTTCTGCCAAACATTCCTTTCAGAAAGCATGGATCTTTTTCAATCTCGTACAAAGAATCCAGCCTTCTCTATTGTCATTTAGCTTAGATTTTCTGCCTTATTCAAGATGCAGTATAGTAAATTTAGTAGCAGCCATTTCCGTCCTTAGTTTTTCTGTTCTCCACATGGTCCTCTCTCTTTCTCTCTGTGCTCCAAAACAGATTTCCTTCTAAGTTTTTTTTTCTTGATTGTGTTTTGTTACACCTTGACAACAAGGACATTCCAAAACTACATACTTTAGTATTTATCTCTTCAAGATCAATTCTGCAGATTCTCCCGGCGGCAGTTGCTAACAGGTACCATAGCCACTGCTGTGGACTACTGGAACCACTGCCAGGCCTGCATGAGACGTGCGAGAGGATTCAATGAAATGCTTTACCACCACACTCATGCACGAAAAGCAAGGACTATCACTACTGCAGCTAAATTCGTATAGATGGATGGGAGGCATCGAATCAAATGCCTCAGCGATCCAAGTTACTCTAGCTAGTTACTGCTGATACTAGCAGCATCCCTGTAACTATTGTGCAAGTACAATGTCAGTGCAAAAGATGGGCCTTCGGCTTAGGTGTGTTTGTCCTAATAAAAGATAGGACGAATATTCCGTTGCCCATTAAGGTTTCAACTTTTTAGTCAAATTTTGTTTCGTGAAGTAAGGAAAATCGCAGCATGTATATCTAGTCTCCAATCATGAGCAAATGGAGATCTTTCTCGTGGCTCAGATACTTTGTTCATATGTTGCAGAGGTTTTATTGTTTGCTTGCATGTATAATACACAACACAAAGGGTGTTGAGATTGTAACATCCCTGATGTTAAGCATGTCTTTTGATCTCTAATCATCGTGTTAACCTTTGAATCAAATCAAATTCCAAAATTTCCTTTGAATTCAAATCCATTTTAAGGCCAGATCTGTTTTTGAATTTTTATTCAAAATCCATTGCGATCTAGCCCAAGTGATAAACACGAAAGTTGCTCCAAATAATCTATTCTACCTCCTGGAAAGTTTTCATATTTTTTGGGGACCCCTATTTATTTCTCTTTTCTGTGTTTATGGAAAAGAGTAAAAGGAAAACCTGAAATCTTATTCTTCCTAACGGGCCGGACCCGCAAAACCCGACCCCTTCACCGCTCACCCATTTACCCGCTCCTCACGCTGGCCCACTGGGCAGTGGCCTGCTCCCTCACATCGCGCTGCCCGGCCCCGCGTGTCAGGGCAATCCACCCCCAAATGCGCCGGCGCGCACTCCCTGCTCCGACCGCCGCCGCGAAACTCGGGCCCGGTACGTCCCGACAGCACCGCCCCACGCGTCGCCCGTTGGTTACCGCCATCGACCGGTCCACTCCCGCCTTTTGTAGCGCGCTCCGCCACTCCAGTGTCGGCCCCGCGTCCATTCTTTGGCCGTCATAGCCAGCGTGCCACGCATCCAACCGGCTCCTCCTTTGAGGCTGCCGCTCGCATCGCCCTATCCGCTTCCGCCCTAGTCTACTGCCGAGCCGCCTTGGCCTTTGGGCAAGCCCCTGGTGCGCTGCGCGAATCAAGCGGACGAGGAGCTCCCTGAGAAGCAACGATCAGACCGGCGCGTCCTTCCTCGTCGCCCGCCGGTCACCTCGGCTACCTCCCCCTGTCTTCCCCTCCCATTGGCCAAGACGAGCGGCAAGTCATCGAGCTCGCCGCGCGCGCCCAGCTTTGTTTTAGCTGCGGCCACCCGTTCTTGTGTGCAAAACGCCTCGCTCTAGCTTTCGCTCTCCCTCCCCCACTAGCCTATTGTCCGCTTCGCCACTGCCGGCCGCCATTTTGGTAAGCGCCGCCGCCAACCCCCTTCGTCCCCTGTTTTCCCCGGTGCACGGCGTCAGCTTCGTTCACCGCCCCCGTGTCTTCTTGCGCGGGCCTAGGGACTCCGCTGCAGCAAGGAGAAGCTCCTAGGATTGACATCCTCGTCCCTTGACCACCGGAGCCGGCCACATCGACGCCGTCCAGCCGCTACGCCACCTTTCCTCAGTGAGCGGCGTTGCCATGGCCTTTCTCCTCCATCCGAGTTTGCTAGCAGCCCCTCACTGCCGCCTTTGTTCTCAGGATCCCCACCGTACCCGTCGCCAGCCCCCGCGCCGCTTTCATCGTCGGAATGCCGCCCGACGCCGGTGAGCCCCATCGCCGTTGGTTCTCGGTACCGTGCGACTCTTGTTGTTTTGCCAGGCGTGTATGCCGAACCGTTGCGAGCCTCCCGGTGGAGATCTCACCCAGTCTCGGTCGCCGGCGAGTCGGTGATGGCCCTGCCATGCCGAGGCCGTGCGCGTGAACCACCGCATCGAGTCGCTCGGGGACGCGCTCTGACCGCGCTGGTGCTGCACCCCCATGTGTTGGCCCAGTAGCTCCCGGGCCAAGCCGCTGCACCTGTTGGCCAGGCCGGAGTGCGCCACGGTCACCACGCGAGCTGGGCCGTTTTCTTGGATTCGGCCCGTGGTGCGATTTCTTTTTTATTCCTTTTTTATTCTGAAATCAGTTTAAATCCAATCCAAACTTCCAAAATTCATATCTATTTGTATACTTGTTCAAAATTCATGAAACTAATTTTGTTGGGTTCCTAATTTCAATCTCTATAAGGAAAAATATGAGTCTATGCAGTAGCTTTTGAATTGGATAAGTTTAATTTAATTCTTGAATCGAGTTCATAACATGCTCGTTGTCGTTGGAGGCTTTTCGTCCAAGGAGGGGGCTGTTGCAGCAGAGCTTGGGGGACAACCTCGTGAAGCACCGCTGATGCTAACCTTTTTCTTTGAGCAAGGCAAGCTCCAGTACATATAGATCCTATAGAATGAATAATGTGTCATGTTTTACTTATCTATGCATGTGTTGTATTGTGCACTACGTGTAGAGTTCTGTATGATGGTGTTAGGCTGCATGTTAGTACCATTCCATATGTATTCTTATTGTAGATGTACTACTTTTAATCTATTAGATGTGCTATGCTTAGTGATAGACACTGATAGAAGTCGAGTGGTAGGTCTCACTTGGAGATAGGACTTCATTTTCATGAGCTAGAAGGATATCTTGGATATGTTGAGTAGAGTTTTATGTTTATGCTTGTTGGTGGATCGGGTGGGGCAAATAGGAGAAAGTTGATCACTCGGAAGAGAAGGATGGGGAGAGGGCCATGGCTATTCCGAGGTTCTAAGGTGATAGTCCCCTCCCGTGTCAATTAAAGACCGTGTCATTTTGGTCCTGATAGACAAACTTTGATTTGTACTGATCGCATATCGGGTTTATGGAACCCGATAAACCTAGTAGCTTAGTAACTACTTTGTCAAACAATTCCCTCCCTACTTCGAGGTGATTTATGGAGGGAGAATGAGGTAGCCCAGGATGACGGCCGGGCCGGACGATCGCTGGGAACCAGGATTTCATCTCGGGAGCAGAGAACTGATTTCGACCTAGTAGAAACTTTGTGAACGGTTGTCATATGTGAGACCCGTGACGCCACGCGTACGACATGTTGGCTAGGTTCTTCCCCTGTAGGGTGTACACAGATTCAAATCACCACGACACTCTCAGATATGTGTGACCGCTTCTCGTTGCTGTCATCTCATAGTATGTCTTGTTGTTTTGATGACATGGGTTAGAGGATGATTATGGTTATGTTATCATGTTGATTACTGTATTTACTTTAATTATCTTATTGGTCCTTTCTTTATGCATGTTATACCTTATAGGTGCAAACCTAATATTGGCTTAATTAAAATGGCTAAAATAATGAAAATAAGGATCAACTGCTAATCGCTATGTCCTTAGCCTATCAAATCTTAATGCCTTATATGTCTAGGAGTCGGTTATTTATGGCCAAATTGACAGGTCTGTCTTGCTGAGTTTTAGTTGTTTAGATCTTGCCTTATTGATCTAACTGTGTGCATGTAGTTTTTCTCTCTCTTTCGGTGATGCTGAGGGCGGTTCTAGTTAGAGGTCCAGACTCAATGGGTGGACCACGTACTGGGAGACCTCGTAGGCGTTGACCGCTTATGAGGGTGGCATCATAGGGTAAGGTGTTGCCCTTGTATCATCGAGTGTTTTGCTTCCGCATCTACGTGTAATTTTCTGCTGTAAAACTCTGTTGTATCGAAACTTGAACCAAAATTATAATATTTTATATTCAGATTATTTAATTTATGGTTTACATGTGTGTATTTGTGTATTCTTGCTTCATCAAGAATCCTTAACATGATCCTGGTTAACAACCCGTCTTTTTATGATGGGGGTGTTACAGAGATTAGTTTGGAATGTAATTAGTGTGTCCTCCTTCCCAATCATCATTGGTGTTGAGTGTTTCAGGTAAGCTCCAAAAGAAAGGGAAACATTCAAAATGAGGACTAAAACTATTTAAATATATTATTTGTGCATCTAAACATAGGTGCCTTTTCTTTTAGAATCCTTGTTTATTAAATCTTGTTAAATTCTAATCATGACCACTGATTTGAGAATGTGAACATCGGTTATGAGCATAAGTTTCATATTATCATAAAACATAAGTAGTAAAGTTCATGCTGATACAATATTAAGGTTCATTTGACCTTGAAATGCATAATACAAAACAGGCACCTTTGTAATATTATTGTTAATTTGGAAGCACATAACTAAAAAAACACTACGCTATAAAATAGTTGTTGTTGGTTAGTAAAAACTAAACTAGCCGACAACAAGTATTTCGAAACGGAGGGAATATTTGGTAGTCAAAGAGCCAAAACAAAGATCATAGCGCTATGAAAATGACTTCTTAATCAGAGACAAGATAGATTTAGCAATTTTCCCTTTGTGGGTTAGAACTGCTAGGAGCAAGCATTATATATTAAAATACCAACTTGTTGCTGCAAATTTTTAATTAGGGTCTGTTTGGTACGGCTATGACACCAAACTTCGGTGTAGAATTGCGGAGAGCCAACCAAACACCCCCAACTCTTTGTTGATGTGTTCCTATTTGTCTAACAACATAAAACAGTACATACCACAATGCTATTACTAGGAAATGTGTTTAAGCAAAACACACCCCTTGTGAAGCAGAAATGAAGAATCACTCTGTCGATACCCTGCAGACCGAGCACCCCGCATACAGGCATCAAGACAAGACATGGAGCACGACATTTAACCATGTGCTGCCATGTGTCCTACAGCTCCTGACCCTGCCTCCCTGTTGAGGAGAGCTCTAGAGCCGCCATGTGTCCAGCAGCTCCAGACCCTGCCTACCTGCTGACGAGGGCTCTGGTGCCGCTATGTGTACAGTAGCTGCGGGCTTCACCTCCTTGCTGAGGAGGGCTCCAGCACCACCATGTGTCCAGCAGTTCTGGTGCTGCCATGTGTCCTACAGCTCTGGACCCCACCTCCCTGCTAAAGAGGGCTTCGGTGCCGCCACGTGTTTAGCAGATCTGGACCCCACCTCTTTGCTAAGGAGAGCTCCGGTGCTGCCATGTGTCCTACAGCTCTGGACCCCGCCTCCCCGCTAAGGTGGGCTCCAGGGCCGCCACGTGTCCCACAACTCTCTAAGGACCGTGAGCCTCAAGTATAAAGAAATGCATAGCTGGCACAGTCGTGCAGCTAGGCACGTGCGTTCCCAAGGCGAACATGCGTTCCTGAGGTGCACTCACATTTCCAAGGAGCACGCGCGTGACAGTGCTACAGTAGCCTATAAGGGGCACACACGCCTCTTAAATGCTACAGTGCCAGTAAGGCTGGTGTAATGTGCCAGCATGCGGCTTCAATGCAACCGCCAAGCACCGCAGGATGTTGACCACCCCTGGTCGTAGCTACAGCGGTAAGGCGACCTGACAGGACGGTGTCATGCTATTGACCGTGTACGGTGTGGCAGGGCGATGGGACAAAATAATCTCCATGCCACAAAGTCATCATTTGCTATACCTAGACATAGTACTCTAGGTACTGTATAGGGTGACAACCACTCTGGAGCCACATGTCGGACCCTGAGTCTTATGTAACTACCCGGCCTTGAGCGATAAAAGACCGGGCAGCCACTGAAAGCGACAAGTTCTCTCAAGTTCACTCAAGCCAGAACAAGCTCACATCAATACGACTTCAATGGACATAGTGTTTTACGCTCTGGAACCACTTAAAAATCTTCGTGTCCATCTAGCTTTATCAGCCACCTAGGAATACGAGTGATCTAGCCCCTCCTAACAATGAACCACAGCGGGCGGCTTTAGTAGCGGTGCCGGTGGAAGTGTAGTCATGTTTCGACATTTGGTGTGCCAGGTAGGGGCCCTATGTTCGTCGTTCTATATGTGCAGGTTTCCCCATGATGGTAGACATCTGATCCATGCCTGCCTCCTCTAGTCCCTCCCATCATAGGCAGGAGATTGAGAGGAAGCCTACTTCTCACTCTAGGGTGGGTCAATCCTACCGAACGGTCGACCGCACGACCACCGTGCCTGTGGTAGCCACCACAGCTACCATGAGACGACAACTTTTCATCGCTACAGCGGCAATGATGCAACCTGCTGCTAGTCCTGAGGGTGCGCTGACAGCGGCGCGCGTGCTCCTCCACAACCCTCCAGGCCTGATGCGTCACCGGAGGTGGTATAGCAGTGGCGCAACGACGTGGACCACCTCATCATCACCGCAATCAACATGGCGCGTCATATGAGGCAACGGGCTCACCACTCTGGTGGGTCCCTAGCGCCATCACCAACACTATCACACACATCGTCGGTGATGCGCATACCGTTGGTGGCACACACACCAACAGCGGCAAGCCTCACCATGACTGACCTTAGGGCCGAGCTCGAGCGCCGCCACTCAGGAGAAGAGGGCTACACCACTATCGAGCGCTAGCGTGAGAGGCGCCGCAACCTCCACAACCACTACGGCACTACGACTGCCGCTCCCGTGGGGCGTGCTGTTAAAGGACCGGAGAAGGCGACTAGAGGGGGGGGTGGGTGAATGGAAGCCAATTAAAATTTTTTGAGGGAACTTGACCTATGTCCCAAGATAGACTCAACACGTCTATCTTCTAACTCGGTCAATACTACGTAGCTATTGAAAAGCTACTAGTCCTCAAAACCGGGTTAGAAACCTTGAATCAAAGCGGAAGCACAACAAGACGCAAGCACATCAAAAAGCCAAAGCACGAACCCTCACGACCGCACTTCATTCCTCTCAAGCATTTCATCGAACACCTTACAGGCGTGCTCAAGAAACACCTATGAGAATGCAAGAAAAATGAGAAAAACTCGAGCCTTTTGATCCAGTGGCTCAAGGACAAGACCAACTTCGACGATGAGCTAAGCACAACCACCCTGTTAGCAAGAGTTCAACATAATTTGTGCCCATACTCTCCCCCATTGGCAATAAACTCATCAAACATAAACCGAGAGAAGAACGAGATGATATGCATGAGATCAAAAATTAGGGTGCTTCATAAGGCATACAAGCAAGTATTTGTGCAATTATACACCATCAACATGCCAAGACCTGCAAAACAAGAGTGAATCCTCACAAAGAGACCATAACAGAATAACAAGCCAGTAGCCATGAGCTAAGATAAGCATGAAGTGAATAAGCAAGTTAAGCAAGCCACCATAAGCATAAAACTCCTATCTCAATCAAGACAAACATATAGACTCGCTAGACATCATCTCAACAAGAGTAACAACAATTCAGGAAAGCGTGCTTTACCAAACGCTCACATATGCAACTAAGAACTCAGTTTGTACAAGTGAGTAAACAAGCAAGTGAATAAGCAATTAAATTTCAATTTTCTCCTTTTAAGTCCTCAAGTGATCTCTAGACCGCACGGGGGGTCGCACAACTGGGTACAGCAAACACCTTGGAGCTTCGAGACCACTGTATTGGACATTCCTCAAATGACCTCTAGACCATGAGGAGGGTCACACGACTGGGTACGGCAAACACCCCGTAGCTTCGAGATCTCTATATTGGAAGTCTCATTAAGCATAGGATACAAACTAAAATTTAGGCAAGTTTAATGCATAAGACAAATGAGCGCGCCTTTGCGGCACGAGAGGCACACACATCTCCAAAGTCCTATCCTGAGCTAAACATTTGGCAAAGGATTTTATCTCTCAAAGTGAGGGTGCTCCAGCCATGACTTACCCAGCAAGTCACAAG
>VSTD030001484.1:0-13081 GCA_008808055.3 Sporobolus alterniflorus | reverse complement strand
CCTCCCCCATCGCCCCTAGGACGCCACTGCCCAACTAGAGATGGCAATTGAACCCACGGGTCCAGAGCTCTCATGGGTTTTACACCCATCGGGTGCGGGTAAGGGTGGAGATTTTCATCCATGTGTTTGCAGGTATGGGGCCCCATGAAGTTGCGGGTTGGGTATGTGTTTTAGATTTCACCTGTGGGTACCCTGAAAATCATGTTATCTCTTTAAATATTCAACAAGGAGCATAAAATATTTTTGTAAGCCCAATCTCATTATGCAATGTTTTTCCTTTTTGTTAAATATGATGATGATGAATCGACAATACGTGATGGATGATTGGTTGCTTGCACAACTAGACACTGGTCCTGCATGTTAGGATTTGTTGACCAACGTTTACTATTGGACTTTTACTATTTTATTTTTGATACATGAATCAATCAACTATGTTTATTTGCTTATTACCTGTAATTCAATTTTTGGAACCTCAATATACTCGCTAAGATTTCTCAATTAAGGTTTTTTTGCTTGATGTGGTCAAACCTGTTGGGTTGCGCCCCCGGTTTTAGTTTTGTACCCGTCAAGGTTTGCGGGTACGAGTTTAGCTCGAGATCATGAGTTTTGTCTTGGGTGGGGGTTTTCTCAACCCGCCCCATTACCATCCCTACGTCCAACGCTGCTGCTGGATAGCCTCCCTCGATGTCGTGATTGCCTGGATGACCTCCCCCGACACCGTCCGTTGTCGCCACTGCCTGCCATTGAAAATAAGCATATATTATTTTTGGCCATTTTTTCTGACCGCCAAAAATAAGGCAATATAATTTCTGGCGGCCACCTTATTTTTGGCGGTCGAAAACCGCCTTTTTGACAACATTTTTTTGCTGAGAATAAGAATTTTTTATTTTTGCCTACAAAAAACCGTCAAAATTAACCTTATTTTCAGGCTCCGAAAAATAACTTATTTTCCATGGACACCGCCAAAAATAACCCTTATTTTTGACAGATTTTTCATGGTGGCCAAATGCCAAAAAGTTGTTGAAAATAAGTTATTTTCGATGGCAATAAGCTATCAACTATAACTATATAAGTGAAACCCACTATAATTCATTCTCTTAACATACAACATATCCACATCATCACTTAATTAACACATGTCACATTAGCACATAAACTCACTTCCTCCACATCATCTGTCATATCATATTGAGTAGTATACAAACTTTAAAATAATTAACCCCACTCATATAATACTCATTTTAAATTTTGTTTTCACCATTGTGGTCTACGCTACGAGATGAATAAAACTATATCTCACTTACATATGTTTTAATTTTTTAAAATCAACTTAATTTATTTTATATTTGCATATGTTTATATTTGCAACATAATAGATTTATAGACCACGCGAGTAAATGAGTCACATTATGAGCTACGATTACTCTTTGAGCCAAAATGATATACTTAAATTCATTTTATTATTCTATGATCTAATTTCTTATATAACCATTTTTTAATATTAGTATCATGTAATCACCAAGAGAATCTAATATTGTTGTCATTTTAAGTTTGATTATATTTTGATTGAATTAAAATCAACATATGAATTCATATAAATATAAGTTTTTTTAAAATGTCGCAGCATTACATGGGGTTATCAACCAGTTTTCATAGTGAGAAAAGGCGGGAATGGAAATGGAAATGGAAGATGTATGTTTGGTCTGAAGGTTGACTCTTCTTTCTTCCAGTAAAAATGATTTACCATCTCACAACAATTATGATGCTCGAATTAATCCACATCCAGGCAAACGAGCATGACATTGAAATCTTTCTCGTGTCATCTGAAATGCTTGGATTGCTGCTATCCGGTTGATATCATATGGTTGTTTTCGAACACTTCCTGGGGCTTGATGCAAACCTATGAAAGTGCATCTAGGTATCGGTGTGTGTTTTTAGGATTGATAATTGATAATTAGAGATCTAACTTTGTGTTAAGAGTTTTATAGAGTATCACATTAAAAAAGACAATACGAATGTACGATTAAAATTTATATGGCCTACAATAAAAAAAGAAAAAAGCAACGAAGACCTTTGAGGATTAGGGAGCTTTAATTTTATTTGTGTCCTACGAGCTACGTACTATCAAGAGGAATGCATTGGGTGAGTTGGTGAAGTGTAAATCATTAAAAATACCTTCTATTCTAACTTCTCAGAAAAATCAGACATATTCGATCTCCTGATCGGGTTCCAGTAAGCAAAACTAAATATGTCTGATCCCCAGCCTGGACATGTTCGGGCCACTCTAATTACTTCAGTTCTCTGGACTTATCCAGGTCCATTGCTAGGTTCCAGTAAGCAAAATCAGACATGTTCAACTCCTGGACCAGATATGTGCGGTCATCTCTATCTTCACAGCGGTTAAGTCCTTTACCGGACATATCCGGCTGGGTAACCGGGTTACAATAACCATTTTCAAACATATCCGACCTCCTTGAATTAACCCGGGTTAAGCCCAGACACCAGACATCCGGTGCCAAGGTTGGGTTCCAGTAACCATTTGTGAATATGTCCAACCCCCAGCTCGGATATGTCTGGATCTCTGACACTCAAACAGAAAGTTTCCTTTTGGGGGCTATAAAAGGAGCTCCACGCCTCCTTCACTCAGTTGGACACTTCACTCACTTGCAAACCTTTTAAACCAATATTTTTTGAGTTCAAACTCTCTCTCCTAAAAGCTTCATTCTAATGCAAGCTTCTTAAGAGAGATTTGAGTCATCCTTTTGAGTGACCTTCTCAATCTTCAAGCTAAGCAATTCATCAATGATCTCTGTGTGTTCATTACTCTTGGGGACTTATCCCCTAGACGGACTAGGTGCTGTCCGGAAGTCACTAAGGTTGTGGTGAACCATGAAAAGTTTGTATTGCCATCTCTTTCGTGGGGATTTAATAGTTGAAAATCAAACTAGACATTGGTGATCGTTCGGCAAGGTTTGGGGTTGAGAGAGACCCGACTCTTTGTGGGCACCTCAACGGAGACCCAGGCAACCTTTGTGGTTAGTCGAACATCAGAAACAAATCTTGTGTCTCTTATACATGCTTGCTTCAATTTTATTATTGTTCTTGCTTAGAGTTTGACCTAATACTAGATGTGATTCCTAGTGAATAAGTTGCATCTAGTTGTTCCACTAATTTCTATATACTCTATAGTATCTTGCTTGCTAGTCGTAAGCTTATCGAGCTCTAGATTCATCGTCTTGGTGTCCGATCTACTTTTTTACTATGTGTTATCCTGATTTATTAGACATATTCGGTCCATAACCAGATATATCCGGTGTCTATCGGACATGTTCACCTATAGCTCTAGGCAACTTTCAACCTAGCATTTATGCAAAAGCCTATGTGAGTCTCCTTTGAGAAATAGACTCAACCTTGGTCTTTCTTTTAGTTAATTCGGGGCGAAGAAAATCTCCCTGCCATCTCCCACCTACTCAAATTGAGGGCAAGATCTAATGCCGCCACCAGAATTTGAACCCTAGTGTGAAGCTTCACAACCAGTGATCTTTACCATCTCAACTGAGCCTCTTGACAGACTCAACCTTGGCTGGCCAATATAAGGTATTAAGTTTCATAAAACTACAACTATTTGTATTGATTTATTAGAAAACAACTTTTGGTGCAGGTTTTATAAAACTACAACTATTTTGACCCCTTTATGAAAATTTTGATCCCTAAAAGTTGTAGTTTTATGATACAAGGGATCAAAATAGTTGTACGTAGTTTTCTGAAACCTGCATCATCAAAAGTTATAGGTTTCTGATACATTAATAGAAATAGTTGTACGATTTTGAAACGTGCTCTCTAAAAAAAGACGTGCATTCTGGTGACTTTCTGACCCTTTCGAAGATCCGAGGACGATGGGCTGTGTTTCAGACTCTAGAGAAATGGGTGACCGGTGCGTTTGTTGGGCACACTGCTGTTTGCTTGAAGGACAAAAACGGCACAGTTTGGGTTGCAGAGTCTGGTTACGAAAACACAAAGGTACTATTAATTTCTTAGTGCTAATATAGACATGTGACATGTCTTGCTAAAACTAATAGTGCTTACAATTTATTTCTCAAACGATAGAGCTTACAATTTATATGCACACCATATTTAGTTTTTTTTCTCGAATGATAGAGCTTACACTTAGTATCAATTTCAGTAATGACTTCTTGTTGTGGTTCAAGGCAATACAAGATATGTTCTGTAACACCCTATGTTACAGCTTCTCTAATCACCTTTATTAAGGCCTATATTAAGAATCAAATCCCTTGAGTAATTTAATTTTAAGTAGCCAAAGCCAAAAATTCAAATCAAATTCTTTAAGCAACTCTATAAACTCATAGATTTGAAATTCCAAACTTCTTTTCATCAGTGATCTGTCATCTGAGTGCAAACATGAGTCTTTGCCCTGATTTTCACCAAATCTGAAGGTTCCAGACAAATTCAATCAAATTTCATTGATTTTCAAATCATAGAAGCTTTCTCAAATTTTAATTCAAAATCCTTCTCAAATCTGGAGAAGTTCCTATAAGGAAAGTTATTCCTTATTTCAAATCCTTCAAAACCATATTTTATTTGAAAATTTTTAAGTTCTGAAAGACCTCCTATGGGTCGATCCAATTCAAGTCAGTTCAAAAATCTTTGAATAAATAAGAAGTAGCACTGTTTAATCGGGACGAGCCCCAAAGCTGTGGCCCAGGTCCGCCTATCGCCACCGGCGCCGTGGCCCCCTCTGGCCCACAGCCACCATGCCGCTCGAGCCTGGCTGTCAGCCCCTCTCCTTCCCCTGTTCACGCACCGCCCGTGTGTCAAGTCGATGCCGCTTGCACTGGTGTACCGCGCCGCTCCTCGTGGACCCTCCGCCATGTGCTACAGTAGACCTCAAGCCCCATGCACTGCTCACCCAGGCCCCCCTCCTCCTTCTCTCCCACGCGCCCAAGTCAGCCCCCGCTCCCTCTCTCTTTCCCATCTCTACCTCGACAGAGAAGCCACCGGCGCTCCCCCCTCCTCAAAATTTTCCCTACAGCTGCTTGTCCGCGCAATAGGCTCCGAGCGACTCCCCCTCACTCCACCACCTCTGTTTGTCCATCTCGTGGCGCCAGAGCTCAACGGAAGAGGCCAAATCGTCGCCAGCGTCACCGCTCCAAAAATTTTCTTCCCCATCACACGTAAGCTTTCCCTCTGCGGTTCCCTCCACTCCAACGCCTCAAATGGTAGCCCCACCCCACCCTGGCAACCGCATGTCCGCTCCGGCCACCGGAGAGCCACTCCCCGTGCCGGATTTGGAGCCGCTATTGCCGCCAAGCCCCCTTTGAGGTGAGCTCCTACCACCAAGCGATTCCTCGTCGAATACTTTGAGTCTTAGCCATCCCCTATGCTCTCCCATGCTGTAGGAACTCACCGGAGCAGCCGCCGCCCACCGAAGCCTCACCGTCGCCTCGAAGCGCTGCTACATCATCACGTCATGCCACCGCTCGGATGAGGTCTCGCTTCTCTCACCTTGCTCGGTCGAGTCCCCGTGCAGCCACGGTGCGGTGGGCGAAGACCTCATTGAAGACCCCTCACCGGTAAGGACGTGGCAGCCGTGCCACCACGGGTGGCCGGGGCGCGCCCCCGACACGCGCTGGCCAGGCCGTGATTGGTCGTGGGCTGGGCCATCCAAGCCGGCCCACGCGGCTGATTCAGCCAGACTGCCGTAGTGGGCTGCAAGGCCGTGGGTGCTATGGCTTAGAGCTGGATAGGGCCCATACTGTTCAGCATTTTTCAATTTTCCAAATCCATTTTCTGATTTAAATTTCCAAAAATAGTGCAAACTTCTAAAATACATAGAAAATGGAACAAAGCGTAAAAAAATACAAGATAAATTTTAGTGGAATCCTCTTTAGTATACCTATGCATTAAGATTAATCAAATCGACATTTGTGAATTATTGCATTATGTAAAATTACAAGAATGAAAAATTTGAAGAAATTATATACAAAAATCCATAAATGTTCATACATTTAATCTTGACATGCATATTCATATCACATTATGTAGCTTATACAAAATTTCCCATATTAATTTCCTACTCAGAGTAATTTCTATGATTTAATTTCTGTTTCTGCAATAAATAAATGGTAGAAAGTAGAACATGCTTAGAGAAGTATTCGTCTTGGTTTAATGCTTCTCATACTGTTTATGATCTGCATAAAATCATAGAGAAAGATTAGAGTTCTGAAGTGCATGTTATTAAATTTCTAATGCTTAGTTAAATTGTTAATAAATAGAAAGGCTAGGGGTTAATTAGTAAAATAACTTGCAAGGGTTAATATGCTTAGTTTGCTCTTGTTCATATATCATATTGCACTTTACACGTCATGCATTGAACATTTTAATATCGACTCATATTTATGCATATACGGGTAGATCACGCGGAGCCGAAGACGGGAATTCAAATGGAGCAAGTCTAATGGGTGTTCGGAGGTCCACAAGCGCCAAGTGTCATAGATGCTAACATTTTTGTGATCAAGGCAAGCCCTGATGCATTCAACCAATACTCCTTGCCTTTTTATTTTAAATAATGTTTTATGTTATAGTTGGCTGTGTATTAAGTTGATAGGAGTTATATGAAACTGCACTTGCAATAAGATCAACCTTTCAATTTATCCTTGTTAACCCTATCTTGATGGAATATCGTTAGCTCATGTTATGCTTAGATGATAAATTATGCTAGAAGTTGAGTGGATGCTCTCACTCGTGAGATTTAGGATTTGTTCTCTCTCTAGTTCAATTTGTAATCGTTAGATGGATAACCTGAGACCGATCGGAGTCCTTAGGTGAAAAATGGAGGACCGTCAGTTGGGAAGATTAGGGAGTGTGATGTGACAAACCAGCACCTACAAGGTTGTAGCCTCCGCCTGTATCGGTTAAGGACCGATGTGTTGGTCACCGCAAGCAAGTATTAAACGTACTGATCGCATGTTAGTGTTATGAGTCCAGTAAACCGATGTAATCTATTGGCAATAGATGCTTGACTTTCAATACTGCTTCAATGGTTGTCTTTAGAGAAAAATTGGGTGGCAGATCTGCAGATCGGTCAGCCGTCATGTTGGGGATTATGTGAGGAGCCCTTTTTCTCGGGAGCAGTAGGGTCCGTCCAACACTGTTGATGGCTAACGAAAGGTTACCACGTACGTAGACTGTTCGCAGAAAGCATACGTGTAGCATATGTAGACTGGCGCGGGAAGTGGACATATCGTGCATCAGATTTTCCCTGTAGGGTGCACATCGATTTAAATCATCATGACTCTCGAATATAAGTAACCGCTTGTTCGTGACAGTCTTTACGTAACTAATTAATGATATAATATTTACTAATGAATTAATGTCTTTGATTTACTATTAATTACTTGTATTACTACTCTTATTTGGCTTAGTTCAGGTTTACTTTGCTTAAAGTATAATTAGCTTAGCTCTTATATTAAAGCTTAATTATTATAGTATAGATAATAAAACTTGAAAGTAAGGATCTATTTTTAACGCGGATTTAGCATAGAGATAGAACTTGTCCCTTTAAATCTTACATACTAGGAGTCATCTGCTTATGACTATGTTGACGGATCAGTCTTGTTGAGCTTTAGTTACTCAGGCTTTGGCTTGATGTTGTTTTGTAAGTGTGTTCTCTCTCTTTCTCCCGACGTGAGTCGTTTCTGATATCGGCAATGTGTCATTCTTGATCGATGAGTGTTTTATTTTCGCAAATCATTTTTATTCTCAATCTTCCGCTCGAACTCTGTAATTGAATTAAAAAGTTAAATTGTAATAAAGTTTAACTTTTAGAACATTTTATATATTTAATTATTATATACGATATATTATACATTATTACTTTGATAATGATACCTCATAATAGTCATGATTAAGACTGACCATCCTTACTTAAAGAAACTGATGAGTCATACCAGATTACCGTCCAGAGGAGGCGGATAATTGTAACACCGTATCAATCCAACTAAATATCAGATTACCACGAATTTTTTCACTGATCTTTTGTTGATCCATCAAGTTACATTCTTAAATAATAAAATCAGAGTTAAAAGCTTATCTACAATCTCTGTCTGTTACAGCATTCTAGAACCTGATTACGATCTATCTATAATACAATTCAATCAAACTCTGTAATAACAGATGCTGCCATATCCTAGCGACCATCAGGGCATTGGACGTAAAATCCTTTCCAAGGCACTTCAGCGCTTATGTTCGGCTCCAGGCCTTTTTCATCGATATAAACCCTTGGGCATCGAAGTAACGACAAATTCGTATACCAAGATTGATAACATGGCCTCCAACTTCGGTAGCAAGCCTCTACTCACGACGGTCCTCCTGATGACTCTGCTCGCCGCCGTAACCATGGCGGAGGCTCGGGAGCTGTCCACCACCAGCGGCGGCCATGACGATGTGGCCACGAAGGCGATGCACGAGAGCTGGATGGCGGAGCACGGCCGTATCTACAGCGACGAAGCCGAGAGGGCGCGGCGGTTCGACGTATTCAAGACGAACGCCAATTTCATTGGCAGGTCGAATGCCGCCAAAGACAAGAAGTACAGCGTGGGGATCAACAAGTTCGCCGACATGACCACCGATGAGTTCGCGGCCATGTTCACCGGGCTCAAGCCCATCGTTGCGGCCGCCGGTGCCATGAGATTGACCGGTTTCGAGTACGAGAGTTCTCCGCGGCGAGACGACAACCAGGAGGTTGATTGGAGGAAGAAAGGAGCTGTCACTGGTGTTAAGAGCCAAGGCAATTGTGGTGCGGATCGGAACTCTCAATTCTGTCACTACCGTTCATTGCGAATTCTTTAACTCCGCATCTATAATTTGCAGGTTCCTGTTGGGCTTTCTCCACCGTGGCGGCCATTGAGGGCCTGAACAAGATCAAGACCGGGCAGCTAGTTTCTCTGTCGGAGCAGCAGCTCCTGGACTGCTCCGTCGACAGCGGGAACGAGGGCTGCAAAGGCGGCAGGATGGTGACCGCTTTCAAGTACATCACGAGCAACGGCGGCATCGCCACCGAGGACGCCTACCGCTACACCGCCCATCAGGGCACGTGCCGCCAGTCGTCGTCCGCGTCCCAGCCGGCGGCGGCTGCCACCATCACCGGCTACCAGAAGGTGCCGAGCGAGGACGAGACGGCGCTCGCCGCCGCCGTAGCCAACCAGCCCGTCTCCGTGGGCGTCGACGCGAGGTCCAGAGCCTTCATGTTCTACAGAGGCGGCGTGATGACCGGGGACCAGTGCGGCAACGCTTTGAATCACGCGGTGACGGCGGTCGGGTACGGCACGGCGGAGGATGGGAGCCAGTATTGGCTGCTCAGGAACTCGTGGGGCGAAGGCTGGGGTGAGAGAGGGTACATGAGGCTCCAGAGGGGCGTCGGCGCCTGCGGTGTTGCCCTCCAAGCATCCTACCCCGTAGCATGAATGAACCGGGCCACAGTAGCTAGGAAAACACTCAAATGATGTATACGTATATATAAACTAGACGATGCCAACTTGCATAAGATAGCCTCGCTACAAGCTTAGATCATAATTATAGCAAACAATGCGCAGTTGGATTGCCTCTCACAGCCATATCGATCGTGCAAGAAGGTTGCTTGTATATGGAAAAGTGGGATATATAGTAACACGGCAATCAGCAAAACAAATGTAATTCTAACACCATCTGTAGACTTTTATGAGATACAATATATGCGCAATACTTCCAATAATCTGAGATGAAAGTCTGTTTAAAGAGCATGATATCTGATCTGACTGTCTATGACAAACGGTACTGCGGGCAGCTATGCAGTCTACTACCCACTGTTGAAGGTCCGGGCCCGTGTCAGCCTCATCTTCTTTGCCCGCCGCCGCTGAGCTTCAGATTCGTCTTCGGAATCGGATCCGTGGAGACCGGTGTCTCACCATCGGCGGCGGCAGCTGGTGGATGAGAGCAGGGCGGCCGGCGGCGGGTGGAAGGACCGGCGAGAGGCTGAGGATTACCGGCGAGAGGCTGAGGATTGGGGCGCGGCGGTGTGTGCGATTAAAATGCAAAACCCACCACCACGTACGGCCACGAAACGCGCCGTGCTCACCCAAGCGGGCCGCTCCGTCCCGGCCCATTCGCGGGCCCCGATCGAGACCCGTTCCACGTCGTTGCTTGAAACCCTGCCTGCAACTGCCCGTGCTCACCCGTTGCTGCTTGAAACCCTGCCTGCAACTGCCCGCCACCTCTCATCTGTGGCGCGATCGCGGCCGTTGCCAGCCGACCGAAGGGAGCCCTAGATCCGCCGCCGCCGCTGCCCCGATGGAGGCGATGGAGGAGCTCGCCGACGCGGTGCTGCAGGGCGCCGCGCTGCTCGCCGCCGACGACGGCGAGTCCGGGGCAGGACGCCGCGGCTCCTCGTTCCTCACCGTAGTCGCAATCGGCAACGTCGTGCGTTTCCTACCTCCTCTCCGATCCTCCCCCTTGTACGCGTTGATTGCCTAATCGGTCCGGTCCGGCGCGGGTTGGTGTATGACCTCGTTTCTGGGTGTGTCCTGTGCAGAGCGCGGGGAAATCGGCAGTGCTCAACAGCTTGATCGGCCATCCCGTGCTCGTGAGTACATCCATATCTCGTCGCTCTTTTATTACGCTAGACATGCATTTTTGTCTTGTCGTTTAACAATGCATGCCCTGATGCCCAAATGCCTGAGATTGAGACAATACACTTCCATTTCTGTTACGTTCAATGTGGATGGATCCGGACTTACCAGTCAATAATTTGGCACCTTGTGCAATGCGATCGATCAATTCCTTGCAAACACCTAGAGCACATGTACGTGATCACCTTTAACTTTCAAACACAGTTAGGCTTCAATAGTAGTTGTAGGCCAAGACCCCAAGATGAGCAACGAACCACACACTAGCAACTAAAGGATTCCCACATTGCCATGCATTATTCAGTACTCACTCTCCTGCTTGAACTGAACTCGTGCCGAACACTCGAACTAAACTCTCCCGATGCACTTGACTAACAAACAACTAAGATTACATTGTGAGAAGTTGAGAGCTTCACCTCGATTAGTATCACCCTGGCGTTTACAACTCTAGATACTTAACAGTGAAAAGGAGATTGCATTAAAAATGTTCAGGACAATGTGAAGCATAAGTGTTTTCCTCTTTGGGTTCGTAGTGCCTTCTTGTTCTATATTACCCCTTCTAGCTATTGTTTGTTCTATATTGGGGTTCGTATTTTCTTGACTCTGTATACTTATCTCCACAATATAGCCTAGAAATCTGTCCAAGATTACATTGTGTGAATTAGAGTAATAGGGTTCCAATTGGGGCTTGAGTATTTGTATATGGATGTTTATTTAGGTGCTTTTGCTGCTTTCCTTAATAATTTGAAAAAATTATGTTATTGGTGTAGCCTACTGGGGAGAATGGTGCAACAAGAACTCCAATATGTGTAGAGCTGCAGCGTGATGCATCGCTCAGTACTGATTCAATTCTTCTGCACATTGACAGCAAGACACAGGAAGTTTCTACGAGTGAGTAATTTTTGTTCTATCTGGCAAGAGATCACTGAATTTTGGTATCTGATGATTACACCTGAATGATTATGATACAGGTTCCCTTAGGCGTTCATTGCAGGATAGATTGACTAAGGCTGGTAGTTCTGGTACAGGACGACCGGATGTAATCAATGTGAAATTGGGAACAAGCACAGGTTGGTTTATGTTTTGTCTATTTATTACAGATTTTACCTGCATTGATTAACTAAACGAATAAAGTTGAGAGCAGATTTTCCTTTTCTGGACGTGTGGCTTGGACACTTAATTCAGTAGATATAAGAATGGTAGTTACCAAGAAGGGGGCAGCCCGGTGCACCTAGCTCCTGCTTGTACAATCTGACAAAAAAGGAACACATGGAGGAGAGAAATGACTTTATTTATCTCTCTAATATGCTTATAGTAGTTCAGAAATGCAATGCAATTAGAGCCATGTGAGCTGTACGTTTCAAATAGGCTTGGTTTCACCATTAATTATTTATTTGATTTAATCATATTATTTTTATTTTAGAGTGCCTTTGAATGATTGATCACATAAAATGTAATTTTAGATCTGTCTAGGAACATAACTAACAGTACATGGTTCCTTAATTATAAAGCGGAGAATGATGTGCTGCCGTTAATGATGGTAGTTACATAATCTTTTGTAGGTGGTGTGGAGGTTTGTATCCACTGCTGTCTCGGAAATGTAATTCATATCAAAAGCATGCATAGTTTCAAATAAAAATTAGATGCTTTTAATATTTGCCCAAATGTTGATGTAACATATTCCTGAGCAGATCTTGATAAAAACCCTTCATATTTGAGTTTATGGAACAATCTTATCCTATATTACTTCTCATTATACTTTTAATATTGTTTCAGCTCCGGCAATAAAAGTGATTGATTTACCGGGGATTGATCAAGGCAGCATGGATGAATCAATGGTCAGCATTTCAATATGATTGTTTGAATAGTTATTTATGCAACTAGCTAGCAGAGTGTCCAAGGGAATTATGCAGCTAGGTTTTGAAATCAGTTGGATATGCTATACGATTCTTTATGGTACCTATGACTATTACTATTTTTTGATGCAATTCTTTGTGGCTACAATCATCATTATATTATCAAAAGAACTCTTCTAGTGTAAGGAACATCCACCCTATAGCATAATTATGTCTGAGGTGAGAATCGAATACTGGTAGATGACAATACACTACAACAACCTAATTCGTTTGAGGGAGATTAGCCTGGGTTGCCTAACTAATTGAGGTAGCTAACTAAGCCCAGGAGATCGCATTATTATACAACACATTATTTTAAGTCGGTGTGGTGAATTGAGTCGCCAGAGCATTGATAAATCGATTTAGGTGGTATATTCTCATGTATAGTATATGAGATATGGGCACACTATCGATTTAGGTGGTATATTAGCTCCGCCTATGTTGTTCTAACATAGCCGGTCCCAAGCCCGGATAAAGGAGGAGAGGTTGTGTTAGGTTTGGCGAGCC
>VSTD030001483.1:0-13082 GCA_008808055.3 Sporobolus alterniflorus | reverse complement strand
GCGGCAAAAAGCATAGGTTTGTCCGGTTGATTTGTTTGTTGTCAAAATATATGTGTGATCTAACAGCAAAGGATAACATTGTAAACACAGGGCAGCTGTGAAGGTGATGCAGACCCACGAACTCGCATGATTGGATCTCTTGCGCACACTATCTAGTTTACCTTTATAACAGTTCTACTCCCTCTTGATTTTAATCGTTGACATTCGGTAGTTTAAATTTGTACCAGCGGGTGTCAAGTACGATTAGAAAACGAAGGGAGTATATTATTAGTAAATAAAACTGCAGAGCTTAATACATGACCCAAAATATAATAAATGATGAAAGCCGGTTGAAAATGCGCGGAGCTGCCTTACCCTCTTCCATCACAAGTATGAAAAGGGTGAGATTTGATGGCGTGGATACACTAGTACATTGAAAATACGAGTTTTATGTGACAACAACTGGTTCCACTTGCTACTAATGGCCTGACCACCTTTATTTATGGATAAATGGCACATCTTCGCTAATTTCAGGTCATACGACGACGGTTAACGGTTCACTTCCATGGAAAATCTCTTCACCCCTGATTTAGACTTAGAACAACGAACAAATTATAATGCACGAGAATCACTGGCAGTCTGGTGCCATGTAGCTTGTCCTTGAGGTAAGCCTCTCGACTGGTTACATCATCAGCTTTTTTTGTTTAATTTGAGCAACCTATGACTGGTGGCCAAGCCACATCTCCGTATCTCCTCTCGTTGCAGCATCCAAGAACTGCGCGGCAAGGCTCGCTTTTTCCCCTCTGGAAGTAAGCTTATAGCTTCGCACTCAAGGATCGTCCATGATTATGAATAGGTACTTAATTGGTGGACACCTTATTTTACTTATCAATTATCATCCCAGGCTATCCCTTTGCAAGATTCTGATGCTGACGTTCAAGCTAAATGACCTTCCCATGCGCACATGAAAAATATTGAATTTAAATTTCAGGTACAGTACAAAATACAGGACATAGCATGCCTTTCTCGTGTTTGCTTTTCTCTTCCACGGAAGACATAGGATCCCTTTCTTTCTCGAGATATACAAATGCTCTGTACTTCTGTTGCATCTTCTATTACCATTAACGTGCATCGAAGCCATGAACCGGCAGGCAATACTTTCGGAGCAGAAAGAAACACCCTCATTACCGACCCATGCAGTAGCAGGATTTGTGGCGAAGTTCATCTGACATCTGACTGAGACTTGCGCATTGTTTGTTGAGATAGTGTGCCGGAATAGACACAAGATCCGCATGGTAAACCCATCTCTGCATTTTCGAACGAGTTGCAGCATTTTAGGTGAGTAGTCTCGACTGACATGCACTCGACGCACCAACTTTATTAAGGCCAAACAGGCCACCTTATTCAGGTCAAACAGGCCAGGATCACAGTCCCATATGCAGCTTGAGCGCCAAATTAAACAGGACGCCATGGTCCTCCGAAACTTTTACGCATTTCCTGTTCCAAAGAACTCTGGTCTGCGCCGCTCCTGTTATTTTCAAATCAGTACCATGTGCGTACTGATAACGTTCAGATATCTGCCTTTGTTCCTTGTAAGTCTATAAAGTCTGGCGTACAAGATAGTACGTATACTCTGGCAGGCCGTCAGGGTTAATGATTAGGAAAAGTACTGTTGTCGCTGACCAGAGGTTCAGAGGTAACGGTTGTGGTTGATCCCCAACATCGATTCTTCCGTTTCGTACGAAAGGAATGGGTGGTAAGAAAAAAAGTTGACAGCAAGTGCGGCCTTTACGAACACTTTAGGCCGACGTCGTCCATGCCTCTGCCAGCCGATGATGGACGTGCGTGGCGGACAAGGGATATAGATTCTGCGACAACGAGGCATGGGGCGCCGGCAGGGAGTGCGTCGTGTGCAAGTCTCACGCACAACTTGGGGTGCCAAAAGGAACGGGGCAACCCACGCCACTCACACGCGTTCCGTGGAGCAATCGTGCCCGGCGGGATCCCCCTTTGCTCTTGCCGGCAGGGTATCCCGGTACAGCAAAATCTCACCCGCGGTGACCTTGGCAGCTAATCATTTCATGGGGATATGCTTGCCTCCCGTGATTGGGTTGGGTTTCAAAAGAACCAACCCCATGAACGCGTTTGAGTGGCGTAGCAGTACGGGGGAGCAACAACCGCGGCCGATCCCCACCGGCTGGGTGGCCGTCCGCTCGCTTGCCGCGAGACCGCGACCGCAAGGATCCCCAACCGAAGTGTCCGTTTCGCTTGCGTGCGGAGAAGAAAAGGCGCGGGCCCAACCCTTGCGAGTCTCGAGTGACGGTTCGGTGCGTGTGGTGCGTCATGCACCGTCAGGGAGGACCGCCAGCGATGTACTGTAAGCACTATAGATGACGATGGCCTTACGAATTTGCATTGAGCTGTCGTTTCATTATTAGGGTACTGATTTGGAGGATAAGAACCGTACTGCTAGATTAATGTAGCGGTGAGCTTGTCGCTAGGGTTTAGTAATGCGAACTAATATAGACGCCGATCTGGTCATAAAAGAAGGGCGCCGACTTTGGTGATGGATGATGCTAATGTGTCCATTGCTACCAGGGTATAATAGTGATGGGTGTTTTCTGTTCATTGACGACTGTCGCTACTGTACTGTTACTGTAGCAACGCTTTAGCAGCGACAGATCTGTTGTTTGTGGCTCCAGTGACTTACGGACCGTTGATACAGTGCATGTTCCTAGTAGTGTGAGACACTATGAAAATGGGAGGAAAATTCTACATGACTCAAGTCTTATATAACTCTGTAGTATTCAATTCCTCGTCTGTCATATGAACATAGTACATATATCAAAACAAATTATTTAGATATTTAAATTTAAAATCATATATACTATATCCACAAGATAGATGAAAACAGGGTCTTCTGAATTTATATAAGAGACTCAGGTCCTATAATTTTTTTCTTGAAACTGGTCATATAGCAGATGCTTCAGCACTGTAATCAGACCACCAACGCACTTCTCCTAAAATCTTCAGAATTCACAGCCTGCTGCACCATGAGGGTGTCTGTTTCCACAATTATATTAGATGACTTTTATAGAGTCATATATTGCTTTTGTGGAAAAAGTAGTATCACTAGAGTGGTTTTTGGAAGTAGAAAAATATTTATAATAACTACAATTAAGGATAATAATTGAATTATTATTTTTCTATTTTTTACTTCCTCTCTCCTGTTTCTCCACCACCACTTGGTTTCTCCGTCATTTACTAGTAGGGCACGTGCGCCACTAGGGAGGGTCGCCAGGAGGGCACGCCGCCATCTCCTTCACACCGTCGTCAACCCGTTAATGATATTTGACAATAAATTTAATATTAATTTAAAGAATATCATTAATTAAGATTACTAAAATACCTTTATACTCATATACTAATGCTAAATATACTACCATACTACTATGATAAAAAAGTAGTATGAAATATTTTAAACCGTTAGATCTAGTAATACTACTCTTTTCTCATAGTTGTATATATACGGCTCTCTAAAAATTCTCTTATATTAGCATTTTTTAACTCCATCGCTGATCACACACCATGTAAGGCCTTGTTCATTTTCATGGAAAGCAATCCCGCTATGGTTTTAAACCCCACCTGGATTGGATGAATCACCTAATACTTAAACATTCAAAACTTCATCATTTTGTTTTTATTTATTTAATTCATATGAATTAGCTAGACATGGTTAAAACATTATAGTTATAGTTGGAAATTTTTCGCAATGCTTGGATCTATAGTTTTTAATCCAACTCATCCCAAATAAAAAAAATTCAAACATTGATATTCAATCTAGACCGAGTTTAAATAAATTTGTTTTTAAGACAGACAAGAATTATTTTTTAACATAAATTGAGATATGGATTAAAACACAATACATACCAATGAGACTATCCGAACAAGATCTAAACTAGCCACAACTTCTGCATGGAAAGGAACCAAGAGCCGATCCATTCTCCCCGGTCGAGCACGGACTAGGCCTCCGTAATGATCACGAATATTAACTCCGTCACGATCGCTGATTTTTAACATGTTTGCATTTAAAAAATAAATGGGCGCCATCTTCATGTCCTGCTCGGCACACGACACATTCAGTAGTCAACTTCATACCTCGATGCTGTAAATTAGCCCTCAGAGCAGGAGTGTTATGGGCGAGGCGCCACACAAAATGCTTCATCTTCCCCGGCACTGCAGGCAACCTCCAAATATTTCGCCAAAAACATGTTTCCTCAGTTGGTGTTTTTGTGCTGCCCGAAGAGTGAGCCTGAGATTTCCTCTCCACTTCCTGGAACATTTTATAAGCAGATTTCGCTGTGAACAGGCTTTTGTTGTAAAAAAAAACCAAGCTGGCGTGTCGTCCCAATCACTCTGCACTCGCAAACTGAGGATATCTTCTGTGTCTTCAGGCCAAAATATATCTGAAACTAGTTCTTCATCCCATGACCCGATAACCGGATTGATTAAGTAAACAGAGAAGGATAGAGGGTTCACCGTGAGTCAGGTTAGAAGACCTACAACCCATAACCGGATTCGGGTTAGAAGACCCACAACCTGAGGCATTTGATAGATAAATCTTGTAAAATAGTTAAATAGAGATAGAGTCATAATTAAGTAAGTTATAGCTGACTCAGATCTTTCTTCTAAACCCTACCTCCTTTAGCATATAAAAGGAGGGGCAGAGGATCTCAAACCCAACAGAACACATGATATAAGGTTATTATCCTCCAAAAGGTCTGAATCTGTCTAAAATCAACAAGCAAGTTCTTGCCAGACTTGAGGATGGTTTTTGGATCCCTACTCTTCATCGCTGATAAGATGAGAGATCTGAGTTTGTCGGAACCTAAGTCACGGGAGATCACCGGGTGAGACACTGGTCGCTTCCCACCAACTCCGGTTCGAGTCGGTCTCGCATGCGAGGCATGGCTCGGGCACGAATCTAGCAAATCAGGGGAATCTAAGTCGGATCCCTTAGGGGATAACGTTGACCACCACAAGATCTGTTGCCTTGACACAACAGATCCAATCTACAAGCCGTCGTCAGAGTCCGATTCTGAAGGTGGCCAAGAAGTCTTCATGGTGGGGCAGGGTGAACTGAAGTGGAGATTGCTCGAGTGGCCAAAGCAGAAATCGCCTGAATGGTCGGCTGGCTCGTGAAGCCGACAAAGCGGCCAGAAAAAGACACCAAGATCGGCAAGATGACTCAGGGGGGGGGGGTTGTCGGAGGACGAAGCATAGGATGGTGCCGTCTCTGGGGGGCACCACTACAAGTTCAATCAGCATTGTCTGGTCGGCCGAGATCGGTCTCAAATGCTTCACGAGGAACTCACCGGATCGAGTGGCAAGGTGAGCAGGTTTACTACACGCCAACACATAATTCTTTGGCCTATTGGGTCATAGTTGATCAACTTACGCCTTTCCTACCCAAGGACAGTGAAGAGGTAAACCTATAAGTCAAGTGGCTCCACACAATGCTTGATGCTGCCACAATGATGGACCCAACCCTAAACCCAGGAGTCGGGAGGCGAGGTCAGGATCCCAACCATCATCAGAGCCCGCGTGGGGACTCGGCCAGTAGTGTATCAACCTATGGGTTGAGGCACGACCAGGGTAAGGGTGAAGAAGACCTTCGAGACATTCTTTGTACCAAGGATGCTTGCAGCCAGATCGAGAACCGTCACCAAGATAGGGATTGCATCGAGAGCGAGTGCTGCAATGAGAGGGACTATGATTTCCATAGCCCCTAATACGACCAACCCACCCCGGTGTCGTTCTCCAATAGGAGTCTGGAATGTGGGAGGGATCAAGCTGTTCTCTCACGATCTGAGGAGGGTGTGTTGGCCATTGAATTTTATGTTGTTAGGGATCGACAAGTACGATGGGTCTACCAACTCAGCTGAGTGGCTCAAAGTCTATCAGCTCGCCATTGAGGCCGCAGGAGGGGACTCATACGTCATGATAAATTATTTGCCAATCTACCTATCATCGTCAGCCAAGCCATGGCTCATGGAGTTCCCCACATTATCAGTCCGTTCATGGTCTGACCTATGCCGATAGCTCATTATCAACTTTTGGGCCACTTGTGAGCGACCAGGAGTCGACTGGGACCTGGCCAGTGTCATACAAAAGAATAGAGAGTCCCTCGAGCAATTCATCCAGTGTTTCTACAACAAAAGGAATATGATACCAGAGGTCAACGATAAATCCATCATCATGTTCTTTAAGAAGGGACTCAGGGACTCGTCCCTGATCCGCAAGCTCTCCATGAAAAACCTTAGGATGTCCGAGGAGATGTTGGCCATCGCCAATAAATACGCCCTGGATGAGGAGGCGCCCCTCGACAATAGAGATAGAGACTCTAAGAAGGATTAAGAGTCAGGTTAGTCGGATCGACCCAGCATTTCAAAAAGCTGGACCGCACCATAGCAAATGAAGAGCGGTTGCATTGCAACAAGACCGAGTACCGGCCCGGCTGGGAGAATTTGTAGGGTTCCTAGATAGGATCTGCATTTTCCACCCCTAGGGAAAGAACAAGACCAGGGACTGCGACTGACTGCAAGGGTTTGTAGATGAGGTCCTAAAGTCAACCAAGACAAGAAGCCTGAAGAACTGATGGGTGACTTCCCAAGGCTCACAAAGAGGTCAACTACATCTATGGTGGACCAAACGCCTATGAGTCAAGGAGGAAGCAGAAACTCACCGCTCATGAGGTCTTGGTAGTGTCACCTACCACCCCTGAGTACCCGAAGTGACCACCCATACTTCATCCCAAAGTGGGGTTGGTACCCACTGATTGTTAGACCCATCGTCAAGAATGTCAAGCTCAATCGATGGTAGAAGCTCCCTGAATATGCTATTCTTGAAGACCTTCGTCTAGATGGGGCTTTGTAGATCAGTGCTGCATCCGAGTCGGGCTCCCTTCCACAGAATAGTCCCCGGAGCAACAACGACCCCCGTCAGCCATATTTCTCTTCCCGTGACCTTCGGGACTCAAGAGAACTTCCACACCGAGTACATATGATTCGAGGTAGCCGATTTTGAAATAGCATACAATGCATTCCTCAGGAGGTCGACACTCATCAAGTTCATGACAATCTCTCATTATGCCTACTTGGTCCTGAAGATACCGGGCCCAAATGGAGTCATCTCCATCAAAGGAGATGTAAAGTGTGCTTATGATTATGACTGAGAGAGTTGCTAAACGGGTGATAGGTTGTTGGTGTCCGTAGAGCTCCAAGAATTGAAGAAAGCCTTGGCCGAGTCCCACCGGACCCAATCATGCTCGAGGCCAAGGCGTCCAAGCTGTCCATCTAGCCGGAGGACACACTCAGCAAGATGGTCCCACTCACCCCGGATGAGCCCTCCAAGGTGTCTCGTATGGGAAACAATCTGAATCCCAAATAGGAACTCATACTTGTCAATTTTCTCTCAGAAAATAGGGACATCTTTGTATGGAAGCTTACCGACATGTCGGGAGTTCCTAGGGAATTGATAGAGAACGAACTTCATGTTGACCCAAATGCCAAGCCCATCAAGCAATACCTATGACAGCTCGCCCAAGATAAGAAAGATGTAATAAAGAGAGAGATAATTAGAATACTAGATGATGGTTTTATCAAAGAAGTGTACCACCCAGATTGGCTTGCTAATCCAGTACTTGTACTAAAAAAGAATAAAGATTGAAGGATGTGTGTTGATTATATTGATCTCAACAAAGCCTGGAAAAACATCCGTTCAGCCTGCCCCGAATTGATCAAGTCGTGGACTCCACAGTAGGATGCAACTTTCTAGGCTTTCTAGATTGCTACTCGGGGTATCACCAGATTCCCCTCAAAGTCAAAGATCAGATCAAGATGTCCATTATCACTCCGTTTGGCACATTCTATTACACAACAATGACATTTAGACTCAAAAGTGCAGGGGCAATGTACCAAAGGGGTATACAAAAATGTCTCCATAGTGAACTCGAGCGCAATGCTGAAGCAAACTTTGACGATGTGGTTGTCAAGACTCAGGAAGATGAAGGACTAATCTCTGACCTGGCAAAGAGTTTCAACAACCTAAGGAAATTTAAAATGAATCTAAACCCTAAGAAGTGCATCTTCGGCATGCCCTTAGGAAAGTTACTCGGTATATGGTCTCCTGATGGGGAATCGACCCTAACCCAGAGAAGGTGTCAGCAATAACAAAAATGGCACCACCAGAATGTTTTCATGATGTGTAGAAGTTAACAGGGTGTAAGGCTACCCTGAGCAGGTTCATCTCATGACTCGGCGTCAGGGGGCTCCCGTTCTTCAAGATCCTAAAAAAATAGGACAAGTTCCAGTGGACAAAAGAAGCACAAGAAGCTTTTGAGGACCTCAAGAAGTACTTGACTACCCCACCCACCCTGGTGGCCCCGAAACTCCACAAAAACTTGGAGCTTTACATATCGGTTACAAGCAACATGGTTAGTATGACGATCATCATTGAACGAGGGGAGTCGAGTACCAATTGCAAAATCAAGTACCTAGTCTACTTTATTTGTGAAGTGCTGAGTGACTCGAAGACTCAATATTTCCACATCATGAAGTTAGCTTACGCCTTGCTAATCACATCCTACAAGCTTTCCCATTACTTTCAGGCACACAAGATTGAAGTTCACACTTCGTCTATGCTTGGTGATATATTGAATAGTCGGGAGGCAACCAAAAAGATTGAAAAGTGGGCCATAGAGTTGTCCATGTATGACATCGTCTACAAACCTCGGATAGCTATAAAGGCTCAGGCGCTAAGTGACTTCGTGGCCTAGTGGACTGAGACTCAGTCACCACCAAAAGAAAGAGAGCTGAAGTACTGGACCATCAATTTTGATGATTCCCTAAAACTTCAAGGAGCAGGAGTAGTAATACTAGTAACATCTCCTAAAGGTGATAGTTTCAAATATGTTATGCAAATGCACTTTTCAGTTTCTAACAATGCAACCGAGTACGAAGCACTGCTTCACGGTCTAAGGATCGCTACAGCACTTGACATCCGCTGACTCAGGTTTTTTTTGGAGAATCACTGCTCGTAGTCAACCAGATCAACAAAGAGTGGTCATGTTTCGATGACAAGATGATGATGTACTACTAGGAGCTCCGCAAATTGGAAAATAATTTGATGGCCTTGAATACCTCCATATCTTACGAGGGTGCAACGAGGTTGCTGATGAACTAGCGGTACCCCCCCAAGGGTTTTCATGTAGGAGCTCCATGAGCCAAGTATCACCAAGGCACTGGCTAAGGCTAACAAAGTGCCCAAGTCATCTCAGGAGACTACGCCACCCGTCGAGAGCATATCCAAGTCTCCCAAAGTTATGGAAGTCCACTCAGACCGGTGTACCCCATTCTTGATATATCTCAGGACCGCGTCGTGGAGTTGGACATTACACTTTGGTTAATGACGAGCTGTTTTGATGAAGAGCCAACGACACCTTAATGCAGTATATATTGCTGGAAGAAGGGTGTACTCTTCTCCAGGACATTCACTCAGGATTAGCGCACACATGCTTGTGGGTTTCATACCCCGATTCTAAGAAACAGAACCAAAGCCTCTATACATGTGCCCAAAAAGTTATATCTCACATACATCTATTCATCATGGTAAAGCATATGCAATATCTCGATTAAATAAGAGAGCATTATTCTCTTACAAAATGACCCGGGGTCTCAAAAAGATTACAAAGCGGCAAACAATAGATGACTAAATGAAGCGCAGCTTCCACAGGCTTGGCCATTGGAGAGGCCACCTAGCACTCTTCATCTTCACCCTGCTGGAACTCTTGGCTCTAGCCTTCGAGACCATCCAAAGCAATGAGGCAAGCAAGGATGAGTAGACTTATGGTTGTTACTCAACAAGTGCAGGAAACATGATATGAGGGTTTAAGCAAGGAATGGCTTACTAGGGTTGACTCACAGAAAGCAGTGGTTATGACTATGCCAAAAGTTTCTAGATATCTAAGCAAACTCCAACACATCAGAAAATGGAAATCGAACACACCACAGAGTCCACTGCTAAGGACCGACCGATCTAACCAACAAGACTGACCATCAATAACCAACTAGACCAACCCAACTCCCAACCCAGGGTTTACTAATCATTTGAGGGTCCGTGCTACTCATGACTGTGAGCATGATTGTCAAGACAGTTTGACACTCTGTAGAGGTTGTGCACATTCCCCATAAGTCATGATCATCCTCAATAGTTGGATACCCGTTGTACAGACGAGTACCTTTACACACATCCAGAGTGTGCACTAGGATATCACTACAAGATTGTTCAATGGCTTTCCCTAGCTTGTAGCGTACCCACTGAGGTTTCATCGGAGGTGTCAGTCCAGATCACCAAGAGCCCCATCTTGCACCGTGTGATTCTCAGGAGAGTCCACTCCTTTACCCACTCATTCCCAACCAGGCGGATCCCAAGAGAGTCCACTCAATCTGCACCACCGATTGGTATGCCAAGACTAGATTCTACCACATACTATGCCAGGCCGTACTCATATACACTCAGGGTTGTACTATTTTCTTGGGTGGTCACTCCATGAATCAGTCCTTAGATTTGAGTATGATGACTACCATAGGATAATAGAGTTCACCAGACATAGCCCCGAACTATTAGAATCCACTAAACAAAGTTCCAACCTATCACCCTAAATCCCTATTCTCCACACGAATAGGGAACAACAACTACTGACCAGGTGACAACTGATAAGGTAAAGATACAACTACCCAAACCCAAACCATATCATGTAGGGATAAGTAGTTCTACTACCCAAAAACCTAACCCTATATATATATATTGCATGTATTGATTGATTGTGTTTGTCTCATGTTAGGTAACATTGTGATGGAATATATATATATATATATATATATATAATATTATGAATGCAAAATGTGAAAGAGAAAGTGATCCTGAGAATTTTGGAGCAAGAATCACTGAATTTGAAGTTGTGGTTGGAAAGATATGAAGATTTGAAGTTTCAGGGCTATTTTGTGAAATTTCTGGGGATAGGGACATCTATGGAATTATTCTCAAATTCCAGGGGTCTGGCTACAAATTTTAGGACCGTGGGTCAATATACAAAAGTCCAGGGACTTATTTGCAATTTTCCCAAAAATATGGAAATGCCGGAATTCTTTTTGAATAGGGCCACCGGGGCGCGGTGGCGTGCTCACCGGAGCTTGGCCTCCTGCCGCTCCAGGGCACAGGGGCTCACCAGCGGGGGTGGAAAATGGAGAGGGGGAAGCGAGGGACTCATTTCTAACCTCGTCAGGGCTCAGACGACGACGTGGTGATCGGGCAATGACGACGGGGAAGGAGCTCATCGGGGGTGGCGCTCGAGCTCGGATGGAGGAAGAGGAAAGCGGTGGTGGGTGAGGTGGATGATGGCAGGGAACCTTGTCTTTTATAGGTGCCAGAGTGGGGGGGGGGCAGAAACAAGGAATATGATTCTTTTTGAATTTTAAAAGGAATTTGGAATTTGGCAAGACTTTGCAAAGTTGCACAAGAAGATTTAGAAGGAATTTGGACATTAGATTTTTTCCAAAAATCTTCTAGGCTCCCCAGGGATTTTAGAAAAATGAAATATGCCATACCATGATATGCAATCTAATAATATGACTTTAGAAAAGAATTTTATATGCAAGGTTGATGCACCTACATGCATTATTCTATGTTGGCCAAATTTTATGGTTGCAAAAAGTGGGTGTTATAAACCTACCCCGCTTAGAGGAATCTCACCCATGAGATTTAGGAAGCGCTTGAAAATAACTCGGTGTAATCTGATTTGAGCTCTTCTTCATGCTCCCATGTTGCCTCATCCTTGGTGTGGTGACTCCATTGAACTTTGCACATTTTGATAACGTTTCTATGAGTCACTCGCTCTGCGGTATCTAAAATCTTGATTGGTCTTTCGTTGTATGTCAAGTCATTGCCAAAGTCAAGTTCTTCCATTGGCAATTGTTCTTCTGGCACTCACAACAATTCTTGAGTTGTGACACATGAAATACATCGTGAACATTCGGCAGTTACGACAGTAATTCTAGCTAATAGGCTACCTCTCCTTTGCAGACGATGATCTTGAATGGCCCAACATATCTAGGCGCTAACTTTTCCTTGACCTTGAATTTGTGGGTGCCTCTCATAGGTGGGACCTTAAGGTAAAACAAAATCGCCGATTTTGAATGAGAGGTCTTTTCTCCTTTTGTTCACATAACTCTTCTGCCGAGTTTGAGCAACCTTCAAACTCTTGTGAACCATTTGAACTTGCTTCTCCACACGTTTCAGTACTTCGGGTCCAAAGACTTGACTTTCTCTGGTCTGACTCCAGAACAACAGAGTTAGGCACTATTGTCCATATAGGGTTTCATATGGAGCCATCTCAATAGTAGCTTGATAGCTGTTGTTGTATGAGAATTGTGCATATGGTAGACTCTTGTCCCAACTTTTCCCAAACTTCAAGGCACAAGCTCTTAGCATGCCTTCTAGGATCTAATTGGTCCTTTCTGTTTGACCGCCCATTTGTGGATGATAGGCTGAGCTGAAATTTAGCTTAGTATCCATAGACTCATGAGGTTTCTCCTAGAACTTGGATGTGAATTTTGAGCCTCTGTCTGACACAATCTTTTTTGGTACTCCATGTAGGCATACTGTCCAGGACATATATAGCTTTGCTAGCTTAGCTCTTGAGTAGGTTATCTTGACTGGGATGAAGTGGGCAACCTTGGTTAACCAATCTACTATGACCCAGATTGAGTCATACCCAGCTTGTGTATGGGGTAACTACTATGAAGTCCATCCTGATTTCTTCCCATTTCCATTCTGAGATTTTTGAAGGCTGTAGCAATCCAGTGGGTCTTTGGTGTTCTGCTTTTACTCTCTCACAGGTGTCATAGAGGGACACGTATTTTGCTATGTCTCTCTTCATGCCATACCACCAATACCTGGTTTTCAAGTTCTTGTACATCTTGATGCTGTGAGGATGAATTGAATATGCTGAATCATGAGCTTCCCTAAGTATCAACTCTTTGATG
>VSTD030001482.1:0-13082 GCA_008808055.3 Sporobolus alterniflorus | reverse complement strand
CCGCTGTTTCTGTTTTCTAAAGACCTGTAGAAATTAAAATCTCCAATGATCATCCAGTTTTCATCATTTGTAATCTGAAGGCTGTTAAGCCAGTTTACAAAATCCTGTTTCTCCTGACCATGGTAGGGACCATAAACCACTGTGAGTTTCCACTGCTCCATATTATGTTGGGAGGTGAATAGAATAGTGATGACAAAGTGACAGTTATAGACAACTTGACCCACTAGATGAGATCCATTCCATCCCATAAGAATGCCACCTGATGCTCCCTGAGAAGGATTGTAAGCAAACTTGTTAAATCTTTTTGGTGCCAACTTTCTGATCATTGAGGGATCAAAGGTTTGTCTTTTAGTTTCCTGAAGGCAATAGATTGTACATGCACTTTCCTCAATCTTAGCTTGAACTGCATTACATTTATCATCTGAGTTGAGACCTCTAATATTCCAATTTAGGATATCCCAATTTCTTCTCTATTGGTTACTCATTGTTAATAGAGATGACTCTTTGTTTGGACTGGGTGAGCATGACAATCATAACAACCCTGAGAGAGCTTATAATCGAACCATAAAGAGAGACCACAAGGAACCAGTCATCGTAAACAAACCAGATAACCCAGAGATCCGTTGCTTGTCACTTAACAGGAGTGGCCCAGAGCTTGTTCAGGATATAGCAAGCGAGAATAACCAGAACAATCCACATAGAAGGACCAGTAGGACTACAATTATAGCAAAGATAGTAAAGATTCAGAGCTATGAATTCCATTGCATATAACTAAGCAAAGCAGATGAAGAGCTTGCTCAGAATAGGCCAAGAAAAACAACAAAGGAAACTCCACATGGCAATACCAGCAAGATCATAGATGTAGCCAGAATAATAAGCATAAACCATATCAAAGGAACCAAAATCCAGATAGCCAGCATAACTAGCCTGCCAAAGGGTCAAGCAGCAGCAGTAGCAAAATACATAAAGGTTCTAGGAGGCCTAGACAAGCACCACCATAAGCACTGACAAAGTTATATTGCATAGATAACTAATAGGGCATTCCCTATTCCAACAAAAGGCTAGGCAATCCATCAAGAACTTGTCATCTGCAGGGCTCCCTCATCCCTGCTTTCATGGACTTCTTCTTCAGTAGCAAGAAGCAATTCTGTAGTCACCTCCTTTGGCAGCATCCCACATGTCTCCATGGCCACCTTCTGGTGTTGCTCAATAGGAATTTCAGGATATAAGGCTCCAGAAGCCATCACATTATGAATAGCCACAAGGTCAGGGAAATCTAAAGAGAAAGGAGGTTGGTTGTTCTTACCATTCCCTAAGACCTTGTTGGGCTCTTTCTTCTTCTTGGCTTTGCTCCTGGTTAGGGCAGGGGAAGCTGACTTGAATCCATCAGCTAAAGTAGCCTTCCTAGCACTGCTCCTAAGGCCCTCAGTGGAGACAGGTGTGGGCTTTCTCTTAGGAGGGGTTCCTTGTTCATCCATGACAGAGTAGTAATCCTCAGTCACACTTCCAAAGATCAACTAGGTGTCATCAGGAGTCTTTGTGGCCTTGGCATTATCTTTCTTCCTGTTGATCTTAGGAGTTCTGCGGGAGTAGGTTTTGGTGATGACCTAATTGTTTATTGTCATCACTAGGAGCTTCTCAGCTAGGCAATCTTCTATTATCATTGGAGAACTCAGCTGTCCTGAGCAAGCAGGCTTAGGCAGGGGCATGACCATCTCTCCCATGTTTGGAATACAGAAGCTGAGATGAGAGAGGGCAGAGGACCCATTAGCCTGAGCTAGAGAATGAAACTTAATCTGTGTCATGGAGCAGAGCTTCTGGATCATCACCAGAGATGGGTTGGCCACTGTTTCTTCATCAGGATTAGCTGACATGGGGTTCTTAGGCAGACTAAAATTGAGGGGCTGACCAACATGGATAGACTACATCATCATGGGCTAGATTGCTTCAGGCTCTTGGTCCATGTCCTTCTCTTCAATGACTGGCTGCTCAAGCAACACTATAGAGCACCCTTGTCCCCCTTGAGCAAAAGACAGAGGCTTGGAAGTCACAGAACCTTCCATGTCTTGCTGAGTAGAGTCGATGTTGGAAGCTTGGTCTGGGATATTGGGATTCTGCTAGGGCAGGTTCTCCATAAATTGATCAGCAATGTGTGCCACAAAATGAGGTTCTCCAGGAACCACCGGGCCATGGAAAAGGTAGGGGTTACCATTGTTGGCCGGTGGATCCTCCTCATCAGTTGGATCTGCAGGCATTATGACTGAGATGAAGATGTAGACTGGGACTGTCCAAGACCTACCCAATCCATCCGACTCTCTACCCATTTTGATGACAAGGCTTCTAGGAACCTTAGAGTGATCTTCGAAAACACTAGACGGACTACCATCATCAGAATGCCACTGAAGAACTTTAGCAAATGGAGTACAAACTTGGGTGAGGATGGCAGTGTCCTTTAGATCAAGATGGTAAGCAAGTAACATGATCCAACATTTGTAAGTGAAAATAGTCTTTCTCAAGTTCGTAGGTGCTTCATCATGAGGATGGAAAGTGATCTCTCTTAGGCCAACCATATGAGGATTAAGAGCAATAAGCACATCCCTTTGACTAGCATTCTTAAGCCTAACGATACCAACTTCGTGGGGATGTAGGGCAAAGAAATGAACTCGCTAATGTACCTCCTGCACAACATACTGGTTGATTTCATGCATGAGCTGGTGGCGCTAATCCATGATGAGGGCTTCATTGCAGACAACGATCGTGCAATCTTCATGGGCCTCGGAAGACCTGCCGCTGATGAAGACCTGGCATTAAGCTTGACGATGAGGGCCACCATCCTCCAGGAACATGGATGGAGGAGTGTACGAGAAGGGATCATCAACGAAGTTCGCCATTCTCTCCGCTTCATTGGAAGAGTCGGTTTGAGAGTGGGGAGTTTGGTGGAGAGAACGCTGAGGAGAAGAATGAGGGCCTTTGATAGCCACATGGTTCTCGAGATGAGGTGCGAGACTTGAAGATGCTTCAGACCCCTGTGCTCCTCCAGTCATATCAATCTCCTCAATGTTCGACTCGAGGGCTTAGCGCTGGGAACAACATCTTTGCGAGCCCATTTACTCCTTGCAACGGCCTTCCACCGAAGGCATCTTCTTTGTGTGTGAACGTAGTTGTAACACCACCAATACTGAATAGTGTTTGAGCACTAGCTGACAAGGTGACCCAAGCCTAGGCAACAACTACAAAGGCATTTCTCTAGACTAGGACCATGATGATGATGATTCTGAGCCTCTGATGAATGACTCAACCTATCTAGCTACTCCTTGAGACACCCAAAAACCATTTTTACTTGTACCAAATTGGACTGATGATATTTGAAATTTGAACTATGGTCTTGGGCATGAGTAGGAAAGCGAAAGGTTTCTTCCCTAGAAGGAACATCACAAGAAAAATCTCCAATTCTGATCTTATCTTGGAGCTCCTTAAGGAAGGATTTAGCAAGGGGAGAGTCTTGAACAAGCTTAGGAGCAAAAGACACATGCTTATTAGAAGCGGGAACATGATTACGCTTACTAACAACATGATGCCAAGAGGCATCTTCCTCACGTTGCCACTTTTCCCATTCCCTGAACCAATCGGCCCCACCATCCCTCCAAAGATGAAAGTAAACATCAAAGTACTCAGTGGTTATACGGTTCAAGTCACAGACAGCAAAGCCAACATGTCTCAAAGCAACAGAGAAATGGAAGTGCTGATCAGTAAGAAACTTCATGTGAAAACCAGCCGACAATCCTCGTAAAGCAACATGGAGAGCAAGTCTCACCGAAGACTCAGAAAGGCGAAAGGTGTAGTGCCTGAACACCACAAGAAGATGAAAGCCACCCTTCGAGGAAGAAGAAGGGAAGTGAATAGATGACCTGGACTTGCGGAAGATGAAGTCTTGACTACACTTGAAGTTCCAGTCACGAACTAGCCTCTCCAGGTGTTCATCCTCCCGGAGCTCTAGCAAATACCCTGGGCCACAGCGGGCAGCCATGCGGGATCACACGGTTAAGGTGATGGTTAGAAAGAGGTGCCATGCACGGAGAGTGCAAAGCCGGTGGACAAGGAGAGGCGGACGGGGGTGCAGGGGTGAGAGCGAGTATGAGAGCAAGCAAGTGACATGGTGACACTAGGCTTTCACTACTTCTATTATGTCAGGGAAGAACTACACATTCACGCTTTAAGATCGTGCTTAACATTGACGATAATGATTATTGTAGCTTCACAAAGAAGAGCAATATTGGCAAACTACTATGTGAGGCATCTCTGATCCTATGGGACGAGGCCTCGATGACAAAGATGCAAGAGGTTGAGGTGCTTGATAACAATTTATGTGATCTAATGGACGAGAGAGACTTACCCTTCAGAAGGAAGATGTGACGTCTTGCTCTTAAGCAAGGATGATTAGTCATAGATTATTACGGGGTGTCATTATTGAAGTAACAATGCATAATATATCATATATAAGAATTAAATAGATGAAATATTCTAAAAGTTAAATTTATTACAACTTCAGTTTCAAATTGAAGTACAAAGTTTTAAGCGGAAGATTAAGAATAAAGCAAGACATGCGAAAGCAATCACTCGACGATCAAGAGTGACACCTTACCCTAGGGATGCCAACCTCAGAACAACTCACATTGGAAGGGAGAGAGAAAGAACTTGCATAAAATAGCAACAAGGTAAAACCTGAGTAACTAAAGCTTAACAAGACTTACCCGTCAACATGGCCATAAATAGGTGACTCCTAGCATGCAAAGCTGTAGGGTAAGCTCTACACTATGCACAGACTCGCACTATGAGAAAAGTCATTATTTTCAAGTTTTAGCATCTAGTCTAAGTTAATTTAAACTTTAAACTTGTCATCCTGAACTAAGCCAAACAAGAGTTGCAATACAAGTATTATAGTAAAGCAAAATTATTAATTCATCATTAACCAACATTCTAGTTCTTAGCTATGTGCTGAGGACCATAAGACAAGCAGTTACTCATATCCGAGAGTCGCGGTGATTCAAATCGATGTACATCCTGTAAGAGAAACCTAATACACATGACTCATACGCTTCCTGTGCCAGATCACGTACGCCACTCATACGCTTCCTGCGAGCAGTCCCTGTACATGGCAAACTTTCACACTGACCTAATAGTGTTGGACAAATTGACTGTTCCCGAGAAAAAGTGCTCCCGACTCCACCACTCAGCCCGACTGAGTGGCCCACTTGACACATTCTAGTTTCTCTCCTAACAACAACCATTGAAGCAGTACGCTTAGCCAAGCATCTATTGACGAACGGGTCACAACGGTTTATTGGGTCCATATCTCATGGGGGCCAACCCATTGGTCCTTAACGGACACAGGCGGGGGGTATAACTTTGGAGGTACCGACTTTCCACATTACTCTCCCCGCCCTTCCAAACTGATGGTCCTCCGCTGTTCACTAAGGGCCATGTCCAGTCTCACCTTAACAATCCAACCATTCTGCAACTGAACCAAGGAGTGAACAAACCCTAAATCTCACGAGTGGGACCCTTCACTCGACTTGTACCGTAATCTAACATCTATGCATAGCATTTGCTAATGGTAATCCACCAATTGAAAGGATTCACAAGGATAATCAGAAAAGTAGATCTTAATGCAACTACAGTGCCACACAGTTCCTATAGACTTAATGCACAATCAAACTAGAACATAAAGTAATGATTCAAAATAAAAGACATGGAGCATTGGGTTAAAGGAATCGGGGCTTGCCTTAGTCCAAAGCTAGGTTAGTTGGCTCCTGACTTGAGCTTGCTCCATTTGAACTTTCGATTCCAGTTCCACGTGTACGTGGTCTAGCGAATAAATAAGTGAGGCAAAATTAGAATGATGCAACCTGTTTGGGAGAGAATTTGGTGACATGCATGCTACAGGGGACGGTGAAGCAATTGAAGACCGAGGGCAATTCCAGAAAAGGAAATAAAACTCGGGCAGCAGAAAGAATGAGGCATGCACGACCAAGGGGAGCAGAAAACAATGAAGATATGCTGCAGGTACGGCTCGAGTAGACTCCTGGCAAGTCGGGAAGAAAACAACGAAGATGCACTGCGAGACGGGCGCCTGGCAAGCTTGGAAGGAAATCGACCAAGATCCAGTTCGAGTACGGAACAAGCAGGTCACATGCAGGGAGAGAAATGAGGTGGCTCAGGAGGTTGCATGGTAACAGGGGTCACCGGCACGTAACGATGGGACAGATGGACCAGTGCATGCAAGGGGCATCAAGCGGCGGGACGCATGCAAGGGCTGTTGCGTGAAGACTTGGTTGCTGCATGGCGAATTCGTTGCATGGTGAGAGATAAACAAGGTGCCAGGGATTATTAATTAATGAGCATGCAGGTGCTGGTTCACAGGTCACGGCTTAAAGGTTGGGTAGTGAACGAATAAAGCCCGGGTGGGACATTATGCGCGCCGGGGACGTCGGGTTGGACCTAACAGCTTGCAGTTTGTTGTGTCCAGGATCACGACGGGTGCTATTAGGCATAGTTTGTTCTGGTCAGTTAGAATCTTGAGGTTTAGTCGGTTTTAGATAGCATAAATAGAAGAGTCCCAGAGGTAGACGGCAGGAGAATAAGAGATCAGAACTTCTTTTGTTTATTTTTACTGTTTTCTCGTTAAACATTGTATCGTTATCAGCTTTGGTGTTTTGGAGAGAAAAGCATCCGGTCCTTCTCAGACGAGGTGTTTTTTCTGTTCTTTCAACATTGTCTTAGGCCGGTCAGCTAGCCATCGAGTGAAGTTCTAGTGCATAGTTGAATCCTTGTTGCCGCACCGCATAACATTGCAACACAACCATGACATGCTGTCATGCTCAACTGTTTGGAGTATGTGAAACAGTAGCCAATGCGTATATAAATTTTGTATAAAGGTATTTCATGGTTTTTATTTTAGTTTCTATTATTTTACAATTAAGAGTAACGCTTACAATTTAATAACATGAGAATTATAACGTTTCTAAGAATTTACTATTTTATACAAGTTCAGTAGTCCAAGATGTACGCCCAAACAAAAAATGGACATTTTTCACTGCATGGATTATTTTTAATGATTTAATGAATGTACAAAAAAGATTAATTCATAACTCTAATTCTGCTCAGTGAAAATTAGTGACATATTTGGTATGAGCTTAAGAACTCGTAAGCCAGTGGACATGCAAAGTTTCAATGCATTTCTAGGTGTGGATATTTTTCAATAGTCCAAGGAAAGTTTGGCTTCTTGGAATTTCATACAATGTATTATTGAGAAAGTGATATTGTGGTCAAGTGTTCTGAGTAGATTTATTCATAAGGATTTAAACAAATTTTATTTTATATTTTTCTAGCATTTCTACAAATTTCTATGAATTTTGGAAGTTTAAACGGATTTCTGGAATATTGAAAAAAATTAAATAAAATTTGGGAAAATGGAAAACACGAAACCAGCTCCTGGATGCCGATTGTAGGCCTGGTTAGAAAATGGGCAGCTCGGCCTACTGGTGAGCCGGCTGGTGCCAGGTGGGCTGCTGGGCCAGCGGCGCCTCTCTGGGCCGAGGCCTCGGTGGGCTCACGCGCAAAGACAGGCTGCATGGCCGTGGCCAAGGCAGGCCGGCGCGCTGGCCAGAAGCGGATGGTTGGTGGTGATTGCTCTGGCACCGGTGACATGGAGGGATAGGGGAGGAGAGGGGTCTCACTGAGGCTACTCGTATGGCGGCACGGAGGAGCTCCAAGCGTGGCGGGATCGAGACGGCGGGGCTCGTGCTGCCAGCCGAGAGGTTCTTAGGTGGTGGTGGCTAAGTTCGACTGCGCCAGTGACAGTGGCTTGGAGGTGACCGATGTGGCATCGTGTAGAGGTAATGACGGTCTGTGATGAGGTTTGGTACCATGTGTACCTAACTGGACTTGGAGAGAAGGATAGTGGGGCCACCATGAGTCGGCCTACTCGACCTAGAGATCCGGGCCAGGAGGCCCATTTCCTGAGGCATTTAAAAGATGTTTTATAGATAAATCTTATAAAATAGGTAGGTAAAGATAGAGTCCCGATCGGGTAAGTTATAACCGACCAGGATCTTCCTTGTAAATCCTATCCCCTTGGCATATAAAAGGAGGGGGAAACGGGGTCTCGAACCCAACAAATCATAATTAACCAAGGACACATGATGTAGGGTTATTATCCTCACTGAGGCCTGAACCTATCTAAAACCCTCGTGTCCCGTTATGTTTCCATCGATTTCCACTCTTGTGAGCACCCCTACTCTAAATCATTGTTATAAACCATGATAGTTGGCACCCACCGTGGGGCCCACGAGATTCATCTACGTGAGATCGATGACATTTGAATTGACAAACAAGTTCCTTCCACACTCGAGGTTGGTTTTCAGATCCCTACTCTTCATCGCTGATAAGATGAGAGATTTGAGTTTGCAGGAACCCAAGTCATGGGAGATCATCGGGTCAGCCACCGGTCGCTTCGCATCGATACCGGGTCAAGTCGGCCTTGCATTCGAGGCATGGCTCAGACATGGATCTACTAGGTTGGTGACGAGGTTTGGTACCATGCGTACCCCACCGTTTGGACTCAGAGAGAAGAAACAGGGGGGGGGGCTACCATGAGTCAGCCCACTCAGCCTGAAGAACCAGGCCAGGAGGCCCATTACCAAGGCGGTTTAAAAGATAATAGATAGATAAAACTTATAAAATAGGCAAGTAGAGATAGAGTCCCAGTCGAGTAAGATTATAACCAACTCAGTCCTTTCTTGTAAACCCTACCCCCCTGGCAAATAAAAGGAGGGGTAGAGGGGGTCTCAACCCAATGAATTACAATACACCAAGAACACAGGATGTAGTGTTATTATCCTCACATGGGTCTGAACCTATCTAAACCCCTCGTGTCCCTCGTGTTGCCATCGATCTCCACATCCGTGAGCACTACTCTCGATACTAGTCATAAACCACGGCAGTTGGCGCCCACCGTGAGCCTCATGAGATTCAACTACGTGAGATCAATGGCGTTCATTTCTAAAAGCAAGTTTCTTCCTAGATCAAGGTGGGTTCTTGGATCCCTGCTTTTCGTCACTGATAAGTTTGGAGATCTAAGCTTATATGAACCCGAGTTGCTGGGTCAGGCACTAATCGCATCCCACTGATCCTGATTCGAGTCGGTCCCATAACCGAGGCACAACTCAGACACGGAACCAACAAATCGGGGGAAGCAGAATCGGATCCCATAGGAGATAAAGTCGACCACCACAGGATCAGTTGCCCAGCCACAACAGATCCAATCTATCAGTTGCTACTAGAGTCCGACTCTAACTGCAGCCGATAAGTCTACATGGTGGGGCAGGGTAAATAGCCCACCGAGAAAACTGCCAAAGAGATCACCTGAGAAGCCAACAAGGAAATCAATCGAGCGGCCCGGTTGGCTCGAGCGGCAGTAGGGAAAAGGCACAACGGTCAATAGGATGACTTGAGGTGATTCAAGGAGGAAACTGGGGATGGTTCTCCATCATGAAGACACCACCTGAAGTTCAACTGATGACACCCGGCCGGCCAGGACTGACTCCGAGATAGGTCTCTGTCGATCCTTGAGGAACTCAGCCGGATCGAGTGCCATGGAGAACATGTTTACCATACACCGACACACAATGCCTTGGCTTCAAGGATGATTTTCGACCAACTCACACCCTTGCTACCTAAGGAGAGTGAGGAGGTCAACGTGCAAGTCAAGCACCTGCAAGCAATGGTGGACGTAGCTATGATGGTTCACCCGGGCCTTGATCACGGAGACAGGGGGCGGGATCAAGATCCTGACCACCGCAAGAGCCCGCGTGGGGACTCAGCCAGCAGCATCACTCCCCTAGAGAAGTGTGGCCAAGATTGGGATGAAAGAGACTTGCGTGATGTAATCTGCAATAGAGATGCACACGACTGAATGAAAAACTGGCGCCAAGAATGAGACCACGTCGAGCGTGAACGACGTGATGAATGAGTCTATGATTAGTATGGCCCTTATTATGACCAGCCCCACCGACAGCATTCTCTAGCCAGAGGACACAATGAAGGGGATCAAGTCTCTCTCACATGACTTGAAGAGGGTGCGTTGGCCCCTAAATTTCAAGCCGTCGGGAATTGAGAGGTACGATGGGTCCACCAACCCAGCTGAGTGGCTCGAGGTGTATCAGCTCACCATTGAAGCCGCTGGAGGGAACTCATACATTATAGCAAATTACTTGCCCATCTTCCTGTCTTTGTCAGCTAGGACATGGCTCTTGGGACTTCCCACAGGGTCAGTCCGCTCCTAGTCCAGTTTATGCCGATAGTTTATCAGCAATTTCTGAGCCACGTGTGCAAGACCAGGAGTTGAATGGGACCTAGCCAATGTGGTATAGAAGAAGGGAGAGTCCCTCTGGGAGTTCATTCAATGCTTCTGCAACAAGAGGAACATCCTTCCGGAGGTTGACGACAAATCAATCATCATGTTCTTCAAGAAGGGACTCAGGGACTCGTACTTTATCCGCAAGCTCGCCATGAATAATCCCAGGACGTCTAAGGAGATGTTGGCAATCACCAACAAATATGCCCTACCCGATGAAGCGACCATTGACACCAAAGAGTAGAAGAAGCACAAGGAGTCGAGCCCCTCAGATCAGCCCAACATCTCCAAGAGTCATGACAAGAAGAGGAAGGAAGACCGCTATGTAGCCAACATAGAGCGGTTGTGTCTCAACTAAGAATACCGGCCCCAGTTTGGAGAGTTTGAAGGTTTCCTGTATCAAAACTGCATTTTCCAACCCCAGGGAAAGCATGAGACCCGGGACTGCAACCGACTCCATGGTTTCACAAATGAAGTCCTCAAGATGGCCAAAAAGGTTGATCTAGAGATGAAGCCCAAAGATCCAAAGGGTGATTCCCCCAAGGCTCACAAGGAGGTCAACTATATCTTTTGTTGACCTGACTCCTATGAGTCAAGGAGGAAGCAAAAACTCACTGCCCGAGAGGTCTTGGCGGTCTCACTACCACCCCCGAGTACCTGAAGTGGTCTGAGGTACCCATCACCTTCGACCGTAGTGACAACTCAGACTTAGGAGACACAGGAGGTCTTTGAAGACTGGAAGAAGTATCTGATTACACCACCCACCCTAGTGGTCCTAGAACCCCACAAAAACTTGCAGCTTTACATATCGGCTACAAGCAACATGGTTAGTACAACAATCGTCATTGAACGAGGGGAGTTGGATACCAATCGCAAGATCCAGTACTCAGTCTACTTCATCAGTGAAGTGCTGAGTGATTCCAAGACTCGGTATTTTCATATCATGAAGCTCGCTTACGCACTTCTAATCACATCCCGCAAGCTTTCCCATTATTTTTAGGTGCACCAGATTGAGGTTCACACTTAATAAGCTCTGGGTGACATATTGAATAACAGGGAGGCAACCGAGAAAATTGCAAAGTGGGCCATTGAGTTGTCCATGTATGACATCATCTACAAGCCAAGGACAGCGATCAAGGCTCAAGCTTTAAGTGACTTCATGGCCAAGTGGACAGAGACTCAGACACCTCCCAAAGAAAGGGAGCTAGAGTATTGGACCATTAACTTCAACAAATCCTTACAACTTTAAGATGTAGGGGTAGGAATACTGGTAACATCTTGTGATAGAACCACCTTAGAAATGAGGGGTCTATCGCCTCAAGATCGAACGGGTGATTCTTGATGAAGCGAGAATGCGACAAACACACATATGAAATATACAAAACCATGATTAAAGTGGAAATTAAGTTATTACAACTTTGGTTTAAAGATTTCAAGATAGAGAAGCGAAAGATACATCAGAGGATAGAACATTTTAGAGGAAGCGTAACATTTCAGCGGAAGCGTTTAACTCGACAATCAAGGACATTCAACTCGCCCTAGAGGTGAAAACCTTCTTCGGCAACTCTACACTTGTGATGGACTCCACAGAATCTGGCCCTCAAAAGCTTGGACTTCCCACTGCTAGTTGTTAATGGTATCGCCAGAAGAGGGAGAGAGAGAAACCTTCACACAAAAAGTTACAAAGCAAAGCTTGAGTGACTAGGCTCAACAAGACTGACCTGTCGTGACCAAGCGGTCAGACTTCTAGACATGTAAATGCTTCAAGTGGTAAAAGACTCATAAGCCTACAACAGCTAACCTTAATCACTTTTAACCAAGTTTTACCCTTGTTTAAGTAATTAGCATCATAGGTTTGCATCCTATACTTAACATACAAGTGTGATCAACAAATTTTTTATATAAGTATTTCATTGACCACCAAAGTAGCCAACATCCATCTCAAGATACATGTGTAACATTATGAAAGTAGAATTACTACATTTGGACACAGCGATCAAGCCATCACCCATATCCGAGGGTGTCGTGGAGATTCGAATCAATATGCACCTTGCAAGGGATAAAACCTGACAACATGATACACTTGGTTCACGAAGACACCATGAGTGACTATAGTTCACGATGACTATCAAAGAGTCAAGCCGGACCCACCTCATCCTAGTGCACAACTTCCACGTGATACCTCATCAGGCATCCGTGGGTGGCCCTTACACTATCCCGGTATGCATCACTGTAGGTGTGGTGTGGTGTCATCCAACTCTGCGACCGTTGAAGCTACTAAGTTTGTGGGACCTCATAAATCTCGTATGCGCCAATACATAATCAATGCTTGTTCCACCGGGCCCAACCAACGCAGTACTTAACCGACACAGGTGGGGGCTACCACCTTGGAGCTCTGAATATGACAACAGGCCTCTCCTCGACCATCCCATCCGGTATTCTCCACAACCCCATAATGGCCCCGCTCGGTCTGATATTAAACCATCAACCATCTACTCAGAATTCTCAAATCAATCCTTGCGAACCAAAAGGGGATAAAGAGCCCTAACTCTCATGAGTAGAACCTGCCACTCGATGTCACACCCCGTTCTGAGATAGCGGAAACGAAGCCTCCATACGTGTGCCCAGGATGTTTCATTCACATGTATAGCAACAATATGATAAACAG
>VSTD030001481.1:0-13087 GCA_008808055.3 Sporobolus alterniflorus | reverse complement strand
AATTAGCTTTTTAGATGGTAATGCTGGTTATAATCAAATCTTTATGGCCGAAGAGGATATGTCCAAAACGGCTTTTCCTTGTCCTGGTTTTATCGGTTTATTTTAGTGGGTTGTTATTACTTATGGATTAAAAAATACTGACACAACATATCAAAGGGCTATGAATTTGATCTTTTATGACTTGCTAGGAATCATACTAGAAATTTATATTGATGATGTTGTAGTTAAATCGGATGGCGTGGACAATCATTTAGCCGATTTATGCTTAGCTCTTGAAAGAATGTGTTGGTATAGGTTAAAAATGAATCCATGAAAATGTGTGTTCAGTGTATCGGCTGGTAAGTTCATAGGATTTGTTATTCATGAGCATGGTACAGAAATAGATCCTACAAAGATAGTCTATCAATAAAGTGCAATCACCACAATGCAAGAACGACATATAAAAATTCTTAGGAAAATTGAATTATTTGAGGCGGTTTATTTTTAAATTGTCAGGGAAGATTAGTGCATTTGATCCTATACTCCAGTTGAAAAACGAAGCCAAATTCACTTGGGGCCTGATTGGCAACGCGCCTTTGATGACATCAAAAAGTACTTATCTTCGCCACTGGTGATGAAAGCACCTATGGCCGGGACCCCGTTTTGGCTATATATCGCTGTCGAGGATGTCGTGATTGGGGTTGTTTTGATGCAAATAACGGAGGGCAAGGAACACATCATTACATAGTTGAGCTGGCACCTCATTGACACTGAAAGAAGGTATTCTATTATTGAAAAGTTGTGTTTATCTTTGTTCTATGCTTGCTCCAAATTACGATATTACTTGTTGTCTAGTACTTGTGTAGTTGTGTGTCAAGCCGTTGTGATTAGACATATGTTGCAGCAGCCAATTCTAACTAGGACAATCTGAAAGTGGGCTTATGCTTTGATAGAATGTGATTTTGCTTACGAACCATTAAAATCTCTGAAAGGTCAAGTTGTAGCGGATTTTATTGTTGGACATAGTATTGATCAAAATAGCGATGAATCATGTAAACTTAGTGTCAATTCGTTCATGGAAGTTGTTTTTTGATGGTTTGGCATATAGAGAAGGTCAAGGTGTATGAGTTGTACTAGTTTTGCCTAGAGCCATTTTGGAGCAATCGGTTCGTTTAGAGTACTATTGCACCAACAATCAAGCCGAATATGAAGACATTATGTTCGGTCTGCAATTTATTAGTTCAATGAGCATTAAACATGTCAAGGCATTCGGTGATTCATTGTTAGTCGTGCAGCATGTTGCCAGCGTGTTTCAAGATTTTACTATGCAGTATGTTTCTAGGGATGAAAATGCAGTGGTGAACTTTTTGGCGCAGCAAGCATCAGGTTTCTGATCGAATAGGGGAAATTTTGGTTTTCTAAAAAAACTGAATGTTCTGGTTTGCCAAACCGGACAGTCTGGTTTTTGGCTGGTGCATAGTGCGGTAATCTGTTCTACTGAACTGAGTTTAGTAAAACCAGATGGTCGGGTTTTTGAAGCCGGAGGGTCCGGAAATTCCAGGATTGCGGACAAATCAAGCAAAACAATGACGGCTGATCTTGATGATTGGAGAACACCCCTGGTATGTTATTTAGTGAACCCTAGTCATATTGTTGATAGAAAAGTTCAGCACCAAGCTTTGAAATATGTTATGCTTGATAATACTCTTTATCGCTGAACTATTGATGGTTTATTGTTATAGCGCTTGGGTTTGGATCAGTCTAAGATAGCTATGGGGGGTCATGAAGGCATTTGTGGTACTCATCAATCAGCTCATAAGATGAAATGGTTGCTTCGTCGTACCGGGTTTTATTAGCCGACTATGATTAATGATTGTTTTAGGTACTACAAAGGCTGCGAATTGTACTAACAGTTCAGAGATGTGCAATTGGCTCCTACTACTATGTTGTATCCTATAATCAAACCATGGTTGTTTCTTGAAAGGGCATTAGACTTCATTGGCCAAATTTATGCTGCTTCATCTAATAGCCATTGATTTGTATTAGTTGCTACGGATTACTTCACCAAGTGGATTGAAGCTGTCTCATTAAACATGACGCATAAAGTGATAATCCACTTTATTTCAGAGCATATAATTCATAGATTCGGCATATCGCAGACATTGACCATGGATCAAGGTTCGTCGTTTATGTCTCATCAAATCCATGAATTTGCCGAGTCACTTAAGGTCAAGCTCATTAGTTCTTCGCCATACTACGCTCAAGCTAATCAAGAAGAAGATCGAGGAGAATCACAAAAGGTGGTATGTAGTCTTATCGAAAGCATTATGGGCGCATCGCATCTTCAAGCATAGCGCTACGAAGGTAACACCTTTTAAATTAGTCTATGGGCAGGAAGCCATTTTACCAATGGAGATAAATCTGGATGCTTTGCGAATAGCTCGACAAAATAAGTTGTCGGCTGTAGATTATCATAATTTAATGCTCGATAGACTAGATGAAGTGTCAGATAAGAGGGTAAAGGCTTTAGGTGAGATTGAGAGAGACAAGTTGAGGGTAGCTAGATCCTATAATAAGAAAGTCAAGGAAAAATCGTTTCAAGTCGGATACCATATTTGGAAGACGATTTTGCCTATTGGGTCAAAAAGCAACAAGTTTAGGAAGTGGTCGTCAAATTGGGAAGGACCGTATAGAATTGAGGAAGTAATTTTAGGAAATTCTTATATGGTTTAGAGTGTACAGGGGACCTCGTTGCCAAGGGCACTTAATGGGAAGTACTTGAAAAGGTACTATTCTAGCGTTCGGTAAAACGCTTGAGATAGAAAACAACTGATAATGGTATTATCGCCCTTAGCACAAAAAATGGCCAATGAAGCATTATGAGCATCGTCCTAAGATCAAATTTGGTCTAAAATACCTTTTAATACACAAGCTTAACCAAAAGGCAGGGGGCAAGTGTTGATGATAAAATTTGATAAGTCTAGAAAAACCGGACTATCTAGTTTGCTATTCTAGAACATCCGATTTTGATACTTTTCAGAATAGGAACACGGAAGGAGCTAAACTCAAAAGTTTGAAGATCCAAGATGTTTTGAAGCATGGAAAACTACAAAAATGTGCCAGGGAGCCAATATAGAAGAAATCCAAGCAAAAAGTGGAAGTCACAAAAACTGGACTGTTCGGTTTTGTAAATCGGAGTGTACTGTTTTCTTAGAAAAGATAGAGTCCGAATATGGTTTGAGATTTAGTTTGTTTAGAAAAGATTTGGTCATATCCGACCCAAAGAGCTACGTCCTGCTGCCTATATAAGTATAGGTCACTGTCGATTGTAATCTAACGCCAACATAATCAATCAAATTTATACTTTTCATACTTTTTGGCCTAGTTTTTTATTCCTTTGTTTTTCTTTGATAAGATCTCTTAGCCGCCGCTACAACCTCCAAAGTTGTCATGAATCTTGTTCCTCCCTCTAGTCAGATGTCACTTGGTCGGGAGTATGACACCCTCGCCGGAGCTGACGGTGCTCCTGACTGCTGCTGAAACTGATAAAATCGGATCATCCAGTTTATCAAACCGGATAGTCCAGTTTACCTGTTTGGAGAAAGAGTTTTTGGCTCTTGTTCATTTCGTATGCGAACAATGATATTATCGAATTTAGTGCAAAATAGGAATCCCTGCATTATAGATTTAGTAGGTGCCAAATTACTATCAACAAAAGGTTTAGGAGAATTCTTCACCTAATTTATAGACCTTTTCAGACTGATAAACTTTGTGCAGACTGTGAATGGAAGGCGCAGGCAGGCAACGTTTGCGTTGCGTCGTTTGACTCGAGCTGTAGTGGCATCTGCAAATCTGCGGATGGGATCCAGGAAGTCCATCAGCGCTGTGGTGAAAGTGAGAAGCCATCCGGAGCGCAAAATTCTAAAATGACAACCGAGGTCATTTATCCTGGAAGCATTACTCTTACCGAATGACTCCATGCACATCCATATATAACCGCTGTTAAACAAAATCTGACACACCGAGAAGACAGACGGTGAATAGCTCACTGCTTTGCATGTTCAGAGGATACGGAGAGCTTGAGAATGCATGAGTATATGCAACCTCAAAGTGTACCATATGCGTGGACGACCACAGGAATGATATTTTCTTTTACTTTTTACTTTTTTGTTTTTGGTGCTTTGATTTAGGAATTCGTTATTGTAAGGGAATCTTTCTGTTTTGGTGCTTGGAAAGATCCCTGGCTTGCGCATAAAGAGAAGCTAGGAGAGTGAGGAGTGTGGAGATGGGGACGATAGTGCGAGGAGAGGGAGAGATGACTTCTCCCCCAACATTCTTGCAAAGATCCTTATCATTGTTACTGCTTGTTGTCAGCTAACATAATAAAACTTCCTCTCCATGAATTGAACAAGTTATCATTTCTGATCCGTATATATGTTTAATTCTGTCATAACAAACTAATATAAGGGCGGAAAACGGTACATTGTCATACATTCATCTCATATAGCTCTTAACTTCCCACGGATACAACCATGAAAGAAAATGTGAGCAGAGGCTCAAAAATGTTTTCTAGTTTCGAACCACCCATGGTGAATCCTGGATTGAACACTTCAATTTTATTTTACTGTTTCCAACCTTTTCTTGCAATCACATTGCCCTAGATTCAACTTCAGGTATCGTATTTGGGACCTAAGTCTGACACGTGTATTAGCTGTGTTTATGGCAAAATAAAAGAATTGAATTGCATTGTGTTACATTAGAAAAAATAAAAGGATACATGATTATGAAGTTAAATCGTGGTGCCGCTATGGATAGCGCTTAATGTCTTGGATTTTTGTATTTCAGAAGACTGGTTAAGATCTGGGTCAAATACTACGCTATTTCTATCTTGCTCCAGGTATACCGTCATGTTGCCCAGACGGTGAACTTACGAAGCGACGGTCTTGGCTTTCTGGACACTTTGATGGCGCATAACTCTACCCCCCCGGGCGCCTATTTGTCTTCTGGCTTGAGTAGTTTCTCTCTTCTTGGCCTTCAGCATGGGCTCTTGATGTCTGCACTTCTGTTGGCTTCACATACCGTATTGTAAACCTTTTGGAAAAAAAAAGGTCATCATACTATCCGGCACAACTGGCCTTTTAAAGTGAAGTATGTTCACTGAAACCATAAAGAAACTTTTACTCATGTCATCAGCAACTAATAATTTTAAATAACGAATTTGCTGATCAAATAATGATAAACTTTTGAGTGTCACATGAAAGATCAACTCTGGGAGATATAGACAATAGTGTACCATTTCACATATCTGAAGATCTTTTTCAAGTACACAGCTGCAAGGTTGATGCTTCAAACAAAAACATAACATGCCCGCTGCTGACATCCACGACTTGCCTAAGAAAAATCAAATGCTTCTTGGGTAACAATACAGAGCAGGGCGTGCATCCACACGCTACTACATATTCCTTAGCTTCGGACCTCGTCTCCCTGTCGAGGTGGGCTCCGACGCTGTCACATGTGCCACGGCCCCGGACCTTTGCCTTCTTGCTGAGGTGGGCTCCGACACTACCACGTGTCCCTCAGTTCTAGACCTCGCCTCCCTACCGAGGTGGTCTTCAATGCTGCCACATGTCCCATGGCTCTGGGCTTTGCCTCTTTGAGGGTGAAGCTTTGGTGCTGTCACGTGTCTCACGGCCCCAACGGGCTGTATACCACAGGAATAAAGAAAGGCTCATGTGTTTCTAAGGCACGCAGCTAGGCTCATGTGTTTCTAAGGCACGCATGTGCCTTCCCATGCGCCTGACAAGTGATGTTGTAGGCGTTAACGCCTGCAAGACGTGCGGACAAGCGGCTACCATGCAACATCGACCCTGCTGACCAATCCTAGACACTGCTATAGTAGTGAGGTGACCAGACGGGATGACACCCCATCAATAACCATGCTTTGTGCAGCAGCGTGACGGGACGTGACGCACCATGCGCGCACCGTTGCAGTCATCATTTGCTATTTTCTAGCCATTATTACTCTAGTTGCTGTAATGGGGTTCCAACCACCTCGGGGCCACCTAGCGGGTCTCAAGTTTCACTGTAACTGTCTGGCCTTGTGATATAAAAGAATTGGGCAGGCATCGGATTCAGACAGACTCTTTTAGACAAGTTTAACCCCAGGGTTTGAACAACACATACAATAATACAACACCTCTCTCTGTGGACGTAGGGTATTACGCTTCGACGGTCTGAACCATGTAAATCCTCATGCTCACCATCTTTCCTCCGTAGTTAGAACTCGAGAGACCTAAGCCCCTCCGAACAATGAACCACAGTGGGCTGCTCTTGTAGCAGTGCCGGTGGAAGTGTCGTAAAACCAATTCAACATTTGGCGCACCGAAAAGGGGGAGGGCTTGTTGTTTCTCTTGGAGCGGTGTTCCTGCTACTCCAAGTCATCATTCCCGTGATGACGTTGTGGTCTCACAGCATGAGGCTTGAGATGGCTGCGGTTCAGCAACGATTTCACCTTCTCCGCGCTTCTCCTCTGCGGGTTCGCTCCCACAGATGACTTCATGCTCTGGCACGTGCTCAGTCATGGCGGATTGAATAAGCTCTCTCAGCTGAGCATCTCTGCAAGTTTTACAATTAGGGCAACATGTTTGAGATCTGTTCCATATATGTAGTCCAGAGCTTCCGTGCAGTCAATGAGGCATGCCTCCCATATTCTCTGGTTTAGCATATTATCCAGAAATAGATCCGGAGTAGCTAAACCTCGATGAGGCCTGAACAGGCTCCGTTTCTCAGTAGCTATCTTAGCTTACCGACGGTAAGTCATTGTCTCCATGTAGGGCCTATCTTCTCCTATGTGATGCCATGTTTTCGGGATTGGCTACCCGGTTCTGTATTTGTGTCTTTTTATAGCACCGTTGCTTTTTTCACTTGCGGGTTTTTGCCTTGCTTTGTAGTTGCCTTTGTTCCCTTTTTTATGCCCGAAAGGATTGGTCTACGCAAACTGTTTATTATGTTGAGCTGTTGTAGCACACTATGCTCATTCCTTAGAGGCCAGGTGGTTAATTATTTGTAGCGCTCCTAGATCATGTAGCCAAGTTAACCCCAGACACAGCTAAGCCACTGATGGGTCTTGAGGAAGTCCTCCACACAGGGCTCCGTTCAGCCACTGATGGTGGACCGCCTTGCTTCAACCTGGTTCCATACCCTGAGCGTGCTTCAGGCTAAGCCTAGGTGTCCATTGAATGGGTCTGCTCCCTGGGTGGCCCCCTCACTGTCGATAATGGATCGTTGTGCCTTGGTCTAGTCTTACTGCTTTGTATGTGCGTTGGGAGATGTGAGCTGTTACCTAGCCCACTAGGGGATGCACACTAGACGTCCAGGCCCTAAGAAAAGCGTCAACAGAAGTGCCCAACCTGAATAAGGATGAAATGTGTTTTAACTTCTTTTTTAGCATCTTTATCTAGGTCTCTACAACCTTTGGGTCCCAGCTCCCAAGCACACCAGACCCGGAACAGAGCAGCTCTCGCCCTGTATGCATTTTATGTTCATAAAATTGTGCTTTAATTTTATGTCTATTTTTTGTGTATTTATCCCTAATGTGGTCAGTTACTTTTTTCCTGTCTCACCTCTAGTTGGAGTTGTGCAATCCTGTCGTAGGTGGGTTTGCTTGAGATACCTGCAATTTATCTGGGGTCCCTTGGTTATTTTCTTGCTCGAGGTCCAGTGTTGCTGAATGGATGCTCCTCAAAAAAGCCAATGCTAATGGGAGTCCAGAGTGTGCAGTGTGCTTAGCCTGGTTCTGTATACTAACTGTGTGCACTTTGCCTCACTAATGCTGGCTACTGAGTACTACAGGTCCGAATGGCGCAGACCCTGAACAAGACCATAACCATAACCTAGATAGTGTCGCATTGAATTACCCATGCCCTGTAAGCCTACCAAGTATCATAAGACATAACAGAGCTAAGCATAGGGAGAATGGGATCAATGAGTGGAGTTACATCTATGTATGCTGCCTATGCAGGTCACGACACATGCTTAGAGAATAGATAGAGTCTGAAACCCCCAAGGGGGCCTGGGCGCCGACATCGACGTCTCCAAGTTGAGTTATTCGTGCTCCCGGACCTCTGGCACCGCCTCCCAGTGGGGCTGCCATTGATGTTTCTTGTGTTGATGGTGGGCACTCTTGGACCTCCGGCACCGCCTCCCAGACGGCCCAATGTTGACATTTTTTGCGTTGATGGTGGGAGCTCCTGAACCTCTGTCACCGCCTCCCAGGGGGCACGTCGTTGACTAATTTTTGCCTTTATGGTGGGTGCTCCCGGGTCTCCATCACCGCCTCCTAGGGGGCCCACCATCAACGTTTTTTGCGTTGATGGTGGGCGCCTCTGGATCTCCGGCACCACCACCTTCGGGGCCGTCACCGACCTCCTGCAGCTAAGTGTTAGTCGTTCCTAGGCTTCGGGCAATGCCTCCCAGCGGGCACTCTATGAGGAGGATGTGTTTTCACTAAAAAAATGGGTCCTTGCACCGCTAAGGACCTGGAGAGATAATTGTCAAGGTGAAATTTCAGAATAGCCGGGCAGGGAAAAGATATGTTGGTCCCACCTACGGGTTTGTGGCCTCTCCCGAGGTGGACCCGGGGGCCACTGTCGGTACCCTGCAGACCGGGTACCCCGTATGCAAGCTTCAAGTCAAGACAAGTAGCAGGGCATGCATCCACATGCTGCAATGTGTCCCTCATCTCTGGACCTCACCTCCCTGCCAAGGTGGGCTCCGGTGCTGCCTCGTGTCCTGCGGCCCCAAACCTCGTCTCCTTGATGAGGTGAGCTCCGATGGTGCCACGTGTCCCTCAGCTCCGAACCTTACCTCCCTGTCGAGGTTGGCTCTGTTGTTGCCACGTGCCCCATGGCTCTGGGCACTACCTCCCCGAGAGGGGAGCTCCAGTGCTGCCACGTGTCGCATGACCCCTAGCAGGCTGTGGACCACAGGAATAAGGAAAGGCCTAGCTGCCCTAAGCACGCAGCTAGGCCTGCGTGTTTCCATGGCACGTACGTGCCTTCCTAAGGTGCACATGCCTAACAAGTGCTGTTGTAGGCATTAATGCCTGCAAGACATGTAGATAGGTGGCTCCATCGATACCGAGAAGACATGTGGATAGGCGGCTACAGTGCAACGTCGGCCCTGTTGACCAATCCTAGACACTACTACAGTACTGAGGTGACCCGACAGGACGACACCCCATTGCTAACCAAATCTCTGCGTAGCAGCATGACAGGACGTGATGCACCATGCGTCTTTGCAGTCATCATTTGATATTTCCTAGCCATTATTACCCTAGTTGATGTAATAGAGTTCCAACCACCTTGGGGCACCTATCAGGCCTCGAGTCTCACTGTAACTACCGGCCCTGTGCTATAAAAGGATCGGGCAGGCATCAAATTTGAACAGACTCTTTTAGGCAAGTTCAATCCCAGGGCTTGAACAATACATACAGCAATACAACACCTCTCTCCGTGTACGTAAGGTATTACATTCTAGCGGCCCGAACCATGGAAATCCTCATGTCCATAATGTTTCCTCCGTAGCTACAACTCAAGAGACCTAAGCCCCTCTGAACAATGAACCACATCGGGCTGCTCTTATAGCACTGCCGTTGAAAGTGTCATAAAACCACTTTAAGAACTGCAGCACTTTCCATATGCAGTCACAATATGGGTCCTGAGTTCCAAGAGAACTGCAGCACTTTCCATATGCAGTCACAATATGGGTCCTGAGTTCCAAGAGAACTGCAGCACTTTCCAGCTCCCAAATTATTAGATCATATTCTTGTGAAAGGAAGCGTCAGAAGTGGGAAACCTATAGAAGATTAATTCGTACTATTTTGAAACTTTTTCTGTCATGTGGGTACTCTTCCGGTTTTTGAATCCCTTCCATCAATGCCGCTAGAAAAGTCCTGATCAAGCGGACTTCCATTTTGCTCATCAGTGGAATGTCTGGGGCAGTGTAGCGGGCAGTTGCAAAGCAAGATCAGTGGAATGTCTGGGGCAGTGTAGCGGGCAGTTGCAAAGCAAGCGACTGCACCCGTCACAGTCCGCCCACCGTTCCGAGAGAAACACACTACACTCAACAGATGATCAAGTAAACATGCACATGAGATTGTCAATTGGTCGGCCCGATGTTCCACCTCCTTTTTGATCTTTTCTATTTATATAAGCAACAAAAGAAACCACCGCCCGAGTCCCTCGCCACTACCTCCACAACGCCATGACTCAAAGTCCCCGGCAGGCATGACACGCACGTCGTGGCGCAGCGAAAGACTCAGGCAAAGCTTGACCAGGCAGCACATGCGCGCGATGCATGCCGTGGCCACGGTGTGACCTGGACATGTCCCAGACTCGACGCCACTCACTCCCTACATTAACCAATCGGTAAATAAAAAACTGATCAAGCTATCGAAATACTAACAATGACCCCTACTTCTATAGCTTGATCGTTGATACCTCCTTGACTCCGATCCTCTCACAGAGCTCCTGGAAATACACCCTTCCTAGTGCCTTGGTCAGAACATCTGCTAGCTCATCGCCAATCCCGACGTGCTCTAGCTCAATGTCACTGCGTTCCACACATTCTCTAGTGAAGTGAAACTTCAGTCGATGTGTTTGCTACAGTCATGAAGGACTGGATTATTAGCAAGGGCGATCACATCTGTGTTGTCCATCCTGATGATCGGCACCGTAGTGCGGGAAAGTGCGACTGTTGAAGAAGCAACATGGGAAAATGAGGATTTCCACCATTCTCGTCATCCGGATTTCGAGCTACCACAGTGAGGAAACATGCGACTGTTTGCTGTCCCTTTAGGATATTTTTCTTTTAAATCTCGGGATGAGATTTTGTTTTAGGGGGAGGTCTGTAACACCCTATGTATTTAATCTCCAAGATTATGTTAATCACATGTTTAAAAGGGCTAAGAGTTCAATGGAATTCAAAAATCAGAATTTGAATTCGAAGTCTCTGGTTAGTGTGAACTGATTAGCTTTGTTAGCAAATTTTGAGAATTTATTGGAATCTAATTAGACCATACTCCAAAAAGGGAATTTGTTCCTGATGACTTGTTATACAAGTTCACAAATATACAAAAAAATTGGAGATTGCGAAGTATTTGTTTCGAGGGCCAAAACAGAGCTAAGTAACTCAGTTTCCAGACAGATTTTTCCCAGAAAATGCTTATCAATTAGCTGTGTTTGAAATTCCATAACTTCTCAAATCTTGGGAGTTAGATTGTGCATAGTGCAAGGTTTGTAGATCACTTTGGAACACTCCTTGTCCAAGTTTGATCCCTAGTCAAATTGTGATGGTGGTCTCAATCTCCCAAAGTGATCAGTTTCCAGGTTTTCCCCAGGAATTTCTTAACATTTAGCAATTTTGGAAATTTAATATCTTCTTTAATTTTGAGATATTGTGTGTGCATGTTAGCTTGATGTTATTACAAACCATGTAAACCACCATGGTGAACTCTTTATCCAAAATGGAGCCCTGGTCGATTTGCAATAGGTATTGCAATCAACTTGAGCACATTTCTGGTCAAATCAGCCTTGACTTGGAATATTTTGAATAATTTAAAATTCGTGGTGATTTGGAAGAAGTTGCAATAATGAAAAGTTTTCCAAACTGGTTTTCCTATGTCCACGGAATTTTCCAGATTTTTCCTCCCTTCCCGGCTATATTTTCCGCGCTTAAACTTGATTTGGGGAATCTTTTATAAATGAAAAACCACTTGCGAATGGGGCCCACTGGTCATTGCCTGTGTCGGCCCGCGCCACGTCCTGATTGGCCGAGCTGGGTGGCGGCGTCCTGTATTCGTTTGCCCACATAAAAATCCTCGGCACCGACCACGCCTGGTCCAAACCGCCGTGTCGGAAGCCGCTGTTGCATCGATCCAAGCAGCGTTGTTTGAAGCGCCACGCCACCGCCATTTCTGCGTCGCCGGGCCACCGTCGAGGTCGCCACACCGCCGCTTGGTGAGAGCGGCACTGCGCCGCCGGTTGCTTCGTGCTGCCGGCCGCCTCGCCCCACACGCCGCTGTGTCTCCCATCTGGCTGCCGGCTGCCTCCAAGTGCCGCCATCGAGCTCAGTCATTGGCACGCCCGTGGGCAATGTCGGCTCCCCTTCGGTGTGCAGCGCCACCGCTCCCCATTGAGCTTCAATGTCGGGCTGAGCCGCCACCGCTCCTTCGAGACTGAAACTGTCACCGGAAGAGCTGCACCACTTACCGTCCACGGTGAGTCAGCGCTGCGCCACCGCACCTGCTTTCCATCCTTTGTGTGGTCTCAAGTCACCACCAGCACAGTGCCACCGCCATGCCGCATTGGAGCACACCCGCCGCCGCGGAGAGGCCACGCCCCTGCAGGCTACCACAGCACCGGCCATGTCTAATCAGCGAAGAAGAAGAAAGTTGATTTTCATGTTTTATATTTGTCCATTCTTGAAGTTTGAAAATTCATAGAAAATAAAATATAAGTCAAAAAATATGAATTTAATTTTGTTAGAATCTCTTCATCTGGAACTACATCTTTCATGTAGGAAATTCTCCCTAATTTATGTTCTTCTAGTATACAAAATTCATAGAAGGAAAACAATGATAAATTCATATGTTCATCTCTATGCTTTCTAAATTCATGAAGCTTGTCATGAGAGCTCCATATGGCATCCCTGATCTTCTCACCAAGTGGCATATTCCATTCTTGCTTATTTTAGAAGTTATATCCTATCTTAGCACTATCATATTTGAATTTTAATCAATTATTCCTGCATGATATAGGGTTAAATTTTGGATATGTTATTCCCTATAACATCTCTAATGTCCAAAAAATATGCATAGATTTTGGCCTCTCAAACTTGCGTCAGATAATTTTCACTCTTCTTTAAAGCAACTCAACCTTTAATTCGTTATCTCATGTGTAGGACGTGTAGGCTACCATCACAAGGAGCGACCGCAGGAGGAGCAAGTCTCGGAGGTGTTTAGTGATCCACAAGCACCAAGTCTCATGGATACTAACTTATTTTCCCTGATTAAGGCAAGCACCATTTGTATAATCCTTGCATAGGTTTC
>VSTD030001480.1:0-13091 GCA_008808055.3 Sporobolus alterniflorus | reverse complement strand
CAAATACTTCTCCATAGAATCCTCCAAAATATACAGATAATTTTTTCATAAAAAATATTGGCGCATAGAATTAAATTCATTCAAAGGCCTGAGTTTTTATTTTCTCTTCAAAACACATATTATGAGTTTTAAATTCTGATTACAATAGTGTGAGTAAGGTTCAAAAACATGAACCATGCATCAATAATGTGCCATTTTCATTGCTTTCTAATACACATCGAACCATAAATCCAAATTGCATTACCAGTTTAAAACAATTTTATACTTCTAACAATGGACCCAAAAAAACATTCCATCAGTTTTTACTACATCTTATGCAACACCTGACTACTTCCCCACTACAAGAGATTTGGCATCAATGTTCAAAAGATGGTAACAAACCATAGGTTATGTATAATGTAGCGTCCTCTGAAACTGATACATGCTCTTTTGACTGTTGGTTTCAAATGTGTGACACAACATTGATATTGTTTTCTTCCTGAATATGGTTGTGTAACTCTATTTAAGCCATGCACCAAGTTTCATCTTCAAACTTTGCCTGAATATACATTCTCTTTTTATTTGCAGGATGTCATGATTCAAGGATCAGAGAGTTCTAAATTCAACAACAAGGATGAGTAACATTATCTAAAATCTTATAACTACTCAAGTTAGTACTGGTTCTAGTAGGTTACAAAAAATGTTAATAGTTATTCAAGATGTACATATCTACTGTAAGGACTAATACTATCAAACTACTCTTTTGTTTGTAAATATTTATGATAACTATGGTTATCGTCGCAATACATATAAACCAATGTTCCCTCGGCACTTGGCCATTTCCCGATACTAGAAATATGTGTGTTAAGATTTGTGTAAACTTTTTCCTTTCGAACTCAGGTGTGTAAACTGGATGTGCAGTTCCTTTTCAGTTTCAATTCCTTCCTCGATTTCTCACTCTTATATTTTCTCGTTCACAGTTACATAACTTTATGTCTATATATTACTCCTATATTGCTTCTTTGATGTAAGTATGAAAAAGGTTAAATGGAAGTTAACTTCCTAGACTATGCTATAGCAGTCGTGATCTGTGCTCCCAAGAATTTTTCGTACAATGCTCAACTGCTTGGCTCCATTCGCATTCTAATTTTATGATGAATTTATATCATTTCATCTTCATTTGCCACTTTGCAAAATTCTGGTGACTATGTATCCTAACATGGTACAATGCCCTGAGTACTTTGTGTTATCGTTGTTATGAATTCAATGTACCTATTATCACATACAAAGAAAAGTGAAAATTGGATGTATCCTCTACTTGTATGTACATGTCCAGATATATCAAAACTGGATATGTAGTTTCTTCTTTTTCCAGTTTATTTGCTACTTTTTGATAAAAAAAACATTTTAAAGATTAAAGCATGTGCTGGCGTGCGCAATGGACTAGTGGGTATCAATTACCCTACGGTCTGTCAAGACATGAATTTTGTTGAAAATTCCAATGGTTTCCATCCTAACCAAGGCTTCAATTCGAGATGGAATAAGTTCAACTTTCTGTTCGATAACCGCCAACAGAGTAGTAACAGGCAGAACTTCAAGAATGATCCCTCTCTCAGAGATATTGTCAGAGATCAGTTGAGAATCAATGCAGAATTTGGCAAAAAAATTCTTGTCAATAATAAGGTCCTAGAAAGCACCGACAGTAAGATGAATAATTTCACAATGACAATACAGAACCAGCTGAGTTTCAATAAGTTACTGGAAACTCAGATTGCGCAATTGGCTTCAGCAATGCCACATCCAAATGGTGGAGGTTTATCTGGTCAACCAGCTACTCCAGTCATGGAAAATGTCAAGGTTGTGATTACTCAATCTAGGAAGACCGTGGCTAAACCCAAGGCAAGTCCTAAGAAAATAGCTCCAATTTAGCTCGATGAAGAGGAAGAAGAAGTTGAGGCTAAGTTCGAGGCAGAACCAAGGCTAGAAAAGGAAAGGGGTTAACCTTGGGAAAGCTACTCTAAAGGACATTAGTGATACACACCTACTACTATTCCCTCACCAAAAGAAGAAGCATGTGGAAGATGAAAAGTTTAGTCGCTTCATGGATGTGATCCGGAAGTTGTATGTCCACATCCCTATGTTGGACGCCATGCAGGTTTTGACCTATGCAAAGTATTTGAAGGACATTCTCAACCAGAAGCGACCTATATCTGAGGCAGACAAGCTCTTCATTACGGAGAAGTACAGTGTTGCTATCCTTGATGGCCTTCCAGACAAAATGGGTGACCCTGGTGTTCAGACCATCTCCTGTCTGATCGGCACATAGAAATTTGATCAGGCTCTTTGTGACCTTGGAGCAAGTGTTAGTGTCATACCAAAGGTAATCTATGATAAACTCAACCATGATTCCTTGATTCCTACATCGATGCACCTACAACTTGAGAACCAATCGATAAGTCATCCTGTTGGGATCGCGGAGGATATTCCAGTAAGGATAAGAAATTCCTTCGTACCCATGGACTTTGTGGTACTTGAGATGGATGTCTACCATCAGATACCTCTCATTCTCAGGAGGCCATTCTTGAGCACCGCTGGAGCAACTATTGATGTCGCAACTGGGATCACACGGTTGAATATCAGTGGGAAGGAGTAGACATTCACATTCAAGCCAAAGGGAACAGAGCAGTGCAACCAAAAGAAAGGGTTTTAGCTAGACCAAAATGGAAGAATTTTAGAACACCTAGAACGCAGCCAAATATTCTGAGTAAATCCATGTGGTGCGTCAAGAATGCCATGTCGACTATGCCACTGTTTCCAGTCACACCAGCGAAATAATCTTTTAAGGTATGGAGACGATCTTGCATATAGACCTAAAATGTGATGCTCTCACTGGGAGAATAAAACGGTAGTTATCTCATATCCGATTTTCTGGCCTTATTCCATCATTTGCATTTTTATTCTCTCTCTCTCCAAAAATCCACCATTTTTTTATTTCTCTCCTTTTCCACAGCATATTTGATTTTTCAACATTTGCATTTTCCAAAAATCAAAAGGTTCAAAAAGAAATAAAAAGAACTTTGTAAATGGAAAAGAGAGAAAGTGTCTTTTGCTTTTTTTTCCTTTTGGCCGGTTCATGAAGCATCTAGGGGACAGGTTTGAATGGGGAACAAAAGTTGGGGGATTTCAAGGTGTTGGTGCTAGCCAAACAAACTGGCCACCCGGCCATGTTTTCACCCCATTTCCTTGTTTTCCTCTTTCCACTTTCTCTTTAGCTCTTCCCCATGTGCCTTGGATTTCATGGCAGAATGGACAGAAGCACAGCAACTGCCTTTGCCAGTGACCTGGGAGCACTGGAGCATGTACTTCGATGGCTCCCTCACCCTCAATGGGGCGGGGGAGGTGTCGTACTGATCTCCCCCAAGGAGGATCGACTCCTTTATGCAATTTGGCTACTTTTTCATGCAACAAACAACGTGGCAGAATATGAGGCCCTCGTCTATGGCCTGCGCATCATCGCTGAGCACGGGGTCCAACAGCTTTACATCCATGGTAACTCTAAGCTCATCATCAACCAAGTCATGAGGGAGTCGAACTGTCGCAACCCACACATAGTGGCATACCGCCAGGAGGTACGAAAGCTCGAGGAGAAATTTGATGGCTTTAAATTTCATCGCGTCCTCCAACATGACAACGAGGCAACAGATGCCCTCACCTGGCTAGGGTCCGGTAGCGGATAGCCCCGCTGGACGTGTTCATACAGGACCTCATTAAGTCATCCATCCAGCTTGATGAAGACGACCCAACACCTGCATCGAGGACCCTAAGGGAGGTGATCCAGCACCAACTCCAGATATCGACCCAGAGACACCGCCCAGGCCAACTGAATAGGCCCGGGAACCTAAATCAAAGGTAGCGGTTGTTGCCGAGCCAACTGGCTCTAACCTCGATTGGCAAAAACCGCTTTTCGAGTATCTCCAGCTCATAGCGATACCGGACGGCAAACCCAAGGCTCGACGCTTGGCGTATCGGGCCAAGTTGTACATCATTCATGATGACAAGTTGTATCGTAGTAGCACTTCAAGAATTCTCCAACGATGCATTCCCATAGAGGAAGGTAAGGCATTACTTCTTGATATTTATGAAGGAATATGTGGACATCATGCTTCATCTAGGACCAGGATCGAAAAGGCCTTCCAGCAACGTTTTTACTGGCCAACAGCCACCACCACCATGGTCTAGATCATAAGGTCTTGCCAGGGGTGCCAATACTTTGGAAGACAGATCCACGTGCCTGCCCAAGGGCTCCAAACCATCCCCATCACGCGGCCTTTCACTATGTGGGGCCTAGATCTCTTGGGACCCTTCAAGAAAGCACCTGATGGCTTCACGCACCTACTTGTCGTGGTCGACAAGTTCACTAAATGGATCGAGGCTAGGATCTTGGCCAAAATCGGCTCCAAGCAAGCGGTAAGCTTTGTCCAGGACATTATTTTCCGCTTTGGGGTCCCCAATTCTATCATCACCAACAATGGCACCCAATTCGCCGATTAAAAGTTTCTAGATTTCTATGATGACAACAACATCTGAATAGTTTGGGTGGCAGTCTCTCACCCCCACACCAATGGGCAGGTCGAGCATGTAAACGGCCTGATACTCCAGGGCCTAAAGCCCCACATCCTCACCCAAGAGGGCCAGGATGTCCACGCCCGACTCAAAACCAGAGCCGAGAAGTGGGCTGCTGGGGTCCCCTCGGTACTTTGGAGCTTACGAACAACATCTAACAGATTGACTAACTTCACACAATTTTTTATGGTGTACAGTTCGAATGTCGTGCTACCCTCCGAGATGTAGTACGGGTCTCCTAGGGTCTTCGTCTATCAACCGATTGAGGTCGAGCAAGCGTAACAAGATGTCGTCGACTTACCCAAAGAGGCAAGGGACATCATCATCACAAGGTCGACAAGGTACCAGCAAACGCTCCGATGATATCACACTTGAAAGGTTTACCCCCGTGCCTTCCAAGTAGGCGACTTGGTCCTACGTCGAGTCCAAATGAAGAAATGTAAGCACAAGTTGACCCCACCATGGGAGGGGCCATACTTGGTGGCCGAAGTAATTCAACTCGGGGTGTACCGGTTCCAAGAGATCAATGGTGCAACCTTCCCCAAAGCGTGGAACATAGAACAACTAAGGAAAAATTTTCCCTAGTTTTTTCCTTTTGTTTTCATTCTCTCTCTCTCTCTCTTTCTTCAGGCATGAGGAAGAAGACGGAAGGTGATCACTGACTGTGTGGGAGGACGTAAGGGTGCGCAAGGGTAACTATTTGTTTCATAGCCCCGCGGTGTCACAACCGAGGAGGTGAGGCAATGGACCCTTGCAGAACACAGTAAAGGGTGTTGTATATGCTTACACGCCTCCCCGACTCCCCGCACGTCGTGCCCTCTACATCACAGGATACGACAACCGTATCCAAAATGAGCCCCACAATTGCCATGGGTCTACCAAAGCTCATGGTTCTAAGGCAAAACCCATTACTGGGTCAACACCACAGAGAGCAAACAGAGCGAAGGACAAAGCGACATAAAGGGTGGCCACCAGCTGGAGCTACCCGGGACCCCATCGAGGGGGCTCGACATCATCAAGCTTTATATCTGAGTTCCGACCAGGAGGTTTCTATAACACCCCTCTGATTGAGCTGGCACCTAGTCGTCCGGGTTCTCCTAATAGGGACTAACCAGGGATGATGCATGAAACCACCAAACCCGGATTTGTATCGAGGGGGTGGGGGTGGGAGGAATTTGCCCCTATCTGTGTGACGTCCCCGCCCTTAAAAAGGATGGTTAGTCCAAACCAGGATCATTACGGGGTATCATTATCAAAGTAATGATGCATAATACATCACATATCATAATTAAACATATGAAATGCTCTCAAAGTTAAACTTTATTGCATTTTAGGTTTCGAATTCAATTATGGAGTTTTAAGTGGAAGAGAGAATAAAATATATTTTTTGTGAAAGCGAACACTCCACGGTCTAGAACGGCACCTTGCCCTAGAGATGTTGACCTCAAGAACGGCTCACACCGAAAGGGAGAGAGAGAGCACACCTGCAAAATAACATCAAGGCAAAGCCTGAGCAACTAAATCTCAGCAAGACTTACCCATCAATGTGGCCATAAATAACCGACTCCTACTATGCAAGGCTTCATAGGATGAACTCTATACTATGCCAAACCTGCGCTAAGAGTAAATCTTTACTTTCAAGTTTTAGCTCTAGGCTATAAGTAATTAAGCTTTAACAAATAAGCTAAGCTAATTAAGATTAACAAACATAATCCTATACTAAGTCAAACAAAGGTAGCAATACAAGTATTAAAGTAAAGCCAAGCCATTAATTTCATACTAAATATTAATCCAGTAAATTACTACTTGATGGCAGCCACGAACAAGCGGTTAATCATATCCGAGAGTCGTGGTGATTTGAATCGATGTACACCCAGTAGAGGAAAACCCAATCAATACAACACGTATGCTTCCCACACCAGTTCACGTACGCCTAGCATACGCTTTCTACGGGTAATCCCTGTATGTGGCAACCTTTCATGGGTCCTCAACAGAGTTGAGCAGAGCCACTGCTCCCAAGAAAAAGGGCTATCGACACAATCCATAGCACGCCGGCTAATCGATCCGTGGGTCCATACCCAGTTCCTCTCCTGAGCCAACCTTGAAGCAGTGGGGGTAAAGCCAAACATCTGTCGACGGTAGGCTACTAAGCTTACTGGGCTCATATCACCAGCATGCAATCAGTACGTTCAATACTTACTCATGAGTACCAACCCCTCGGTCCTTAACCAGCACCGATGGGGGCTACCATAGAAACCTCAGAATCACCATAGCACTCACCCCACCCTTCCCTTCTAAGTGTTCCACTGATCCCCCTAAATAGCCCCGCCCGGTCTCCATTTTTCCAAAAATTACCAAATGATCCAGAGAGGAATCAAACCCTAAATCTCATGAGTGGGAGCCTCCACTCGGCTTCTACCATAATCTATTATCTAAGCATAGCATGAGATAACGATATTCCACTAAGAGATAGGGTTAACACGGGTGATCCAAAAGGTAGCTTCTAATGCAACTAGATTGTCATCCAATTCCTATAGATCTAATGCATTTTTGAAGTTTAACCAAATTTTCTATGCGCTTTGGCCCATGACCTCGCGGCTCGGCCTGGCCCAGCGATTGAAATGGCCTGGCTGCGTGGGCGCGATGTAAGCGCACTGGCACGGTCACCGCATGTGTTGCGCCGGCCTTGGCATGGTCATCGGCGGCGGCACGGCTGGCCCGAGGCGGCGATGTAGGCGAGGTGAGCACGAGGGGCCTACGGAGGTGGTGCGGGCAAGGTTTCGGGAAGGGGTTCTCACCAAAGCGATGGCTCATCTACAGGGTGGCAGAAGACAACCTTCGGCGGTGATGTTCCGGGCTGGCGGCGGCGAGCGGTGGCTGGTGGTGACCTGGGGGCGCTCACCGATAGAGGAAGACGACGGTGAGGGTGGCTCCAAATCAGCCGTCCCCGGTGGTGGATTCCAGCGGTGAGGTGGACAGATGGCGACGCCACGTCACAGAGCAGGTGGCGGCGTGGTTCTCTCTGGCCGGTGTCACACAGTCGAGGGGAAAGCAAAAGAGGTGCATGACGGCCTCGCTGTGGAAGCAGAGGGAAGAAGAGAGAGGAAGCGGGGGTCGGTGTGGGCGCGCCACGCGGAGAAGAAGAAGAGGGGGGGTCTGGTCGGCGCAAGGGGTGGAGAGGCCTGGCCAGGGCACCGACCCAGGCACGGTGGACATGGGTAGTGTGCCATGCGGGAACAGGGGAGGGGAAAGGCGCCGACAGGTGGGTTGGGGCTACAGTGCCACGGTTTGAATCCATTCAAACCGGTCAAGTGATTCAAACCCTATTTGAATTTAAATTTTAAACTCATTTGAACTTTGACTGATCAAAAATGGACATTTTCTTGCTCAAAAAAATTGAAATAAAATATGGTCATGAAGGGTTTGAAGAGGGGAACAACTTTATCCCTATGAAATTCTTCAGATTCAAAATAGATTTTGAATTAAAATTTAGGGAAGTCAAGGTCTGTTTTGCGTTTAGGAAATTAATTAAAATAGCTAGAAATGGACTAAAAATCCAGAAATTTGCATGGATGTAGGAAATCCAATTTGGAATAATTTTCATGTTGGAAACTTCTTCCAAATATCCCTGGATTTTGAATTAGTCAAAGGATTCTAGGGAAACTGATTCGAATGGATTGTGGTCAGATAGGATAATTGGTCCAAATGCGCCAGAGCTCCATTTTCGACAAGGATTGCTCCATGGTGATCTCCAAAGATTGGACTATAATCTGGGTGGCAGGTATACACTAACTCCCAATATCAAAGAAGATATTAAATTATAAATAGGGCTAAGCGTTAAGCTAAACTCTAGAAATTTTTCCCAAGTCTAGAAGTGAGTTGTTTTGCTCTGTTTAGACCCTTGAAACAAATACTTTCTGACCTCTATAATTTTTGTAGATTTTCACAGTTACAGAACAAATCATGGAGAATAAATTATCTTTTGGGAGCAAGGTCTAATTCAACTCCAATAAATTCCCATAATTTCCTGACTGAGTAAATCAGTCCACACTAAACAAAACTTGAAGTCTTAAATCTCTGCCTTTGAATTTGATTCCAAACCTTGGTGTCTTGATTCAATCTTGCATCAGGACTTAATTTCAACTTAATTAACTTGATTAAGCTTTCCGTAATACGGGGTGTTACAGTCTGTTCCTATGAAGAGGTACATTTGCCCATGCTGACTCTCACTCACCTACGATGACCCAGGCTCCACTCAGATCCTGACTCGGCACTACGGTGCCAATTCTCATACTATTAGTCAGCTCATGGATGCGGGAACCATGCCAACTAGGTAAGTACTCATTCAGTTTAACCCCTCCGATTTACCGAAACCCGTAAGGACGGGGTCCGTGCGCACGCCGCACACCTTTCTGACAACCCGGATGGATTTGGGGGGCTCCATGAGTTGTCAGCTAAAACTAAAATAGTACATATGAAACTTAGCTTCCGCCTGAGCTTTCAGCTCAGCCGTAGCCTTTGGGGTTACATGATGGATACCACCGCGGGATTCTGAGTCGTGACCATGGAGGCTCTAGCCCCATGGCCTCACCTCCGAATCCCGCGGCGGTACCCGTAGTGATATATGAGTACCTATTCTACCTCCCGTCGAGTGAATGACCCCGGCCACCCGCTCGACGAAAGGCTCGGGGGCTACTATCGGGGTCTTGTATCCTTGGTATCGTAAGTCACCAGTTATGGTCCAACAAAGCTGGATACGACCCTATTCCCACCAGCAGCAAACGACTGGGGAACTGAGTACCCTGTATCAGATATGGGCCCACCGCTCCTGGCTGAAAGGGAGGAACCACCAACTTAAAATAAACTAAGCCTGGGAATGGTCTGCACCAGTCTTTTTATCCCCCTTGATGGCCATGAGATGGCAGGATTTCGCCACCTATCAGCCTGATCTGATCTCCTCCTTACGACCAGGCTCGACACGCACCCAGGCCCCCAATAGCCACACCTGGGAGTTGCCAGTACCGGGCAAGTGATATAAGAGCCAGGTTCCCCAAGCAGTGAGGCCATTCAATGTCAGATAAGACAATGCATAACCACACGAGCCCACGCACGCCTGCCAGCAGGCACTTGAGTACTGGAATCCATCTCATCACCACCTGACATAGCAACTTCACCATGAAGACACGCATAATCACCATGATCACTCTGATATCGGATAAGCTCGCACAATAAGGGCATGGTTCCCCATAAAGGATCTGGTCCACCAGGGACTCGGACGGTCAACACCCCAACAGATCACTACTCTCCCCCCCCCCCCAAGAAAGGTGGTCTAAGGCCACACCGACCTATACATTGTGACAAGATGGAACAAACGCCTGTCAGAAGGCTCTATACCCTCGTTTGTCAGCTATAGTTTGTTGCCCAGCACAAGCGGCAGCATAACCCCTCCATAACACCCCCCCATGAGGGGAAGCATAGCGGCTAATCAAAGAAGATCAAGATAGTGGCACGACATAAAGCATCTCGGGCTCCCACCGCAAGGGGACCCAAGTACAAGGACGACTGTGAGGCAGCCTTCACCATGACCTCGAAGATGATATTTTTAGCCTGGCACCCCACATGTCATGTAATCTAACTCGAGTTATAAGGGAATGTTACCAAAGTTATGGACCACATGACCGTCTCTAAAAGAAGCCACTACCCCTTAGGTAGCGGCACAAGATCCAGGCCCCCTTCATGCCTAAACTAGTCGAGCACTCTGTTCACCCTCTGTAACACATGTTTTCATCAATATCAAATCACTGGACGTAAGACTATTACCTCCATGGAGGGTCCTAAAACAGGATAAAATCCTTGTGTGTTCTTATTTGTGAGACTAGCTCAGAACTAGAAATGTGCGATCTTGTGCACCCTATTATTTGCCGGTATAGAAAATACCGACAGTTTGCCACTGGCGCCAGCCATGGTGGTACCCTATTACACATCATGGGCGCCAGCCTCATTGGTGCCCTATAGGTCATTGTGGCAGCCCCCGTTCACATGGACCTCAAGGGCACCAGTGTGGATGACACCCTGCTATTCATATAGGGCGCCAGTAAGGCTGACGCTCTCCCCTGGGTCTAGATATGAAAATTGTTTCACTGGGGTCTATTTGTGAAAATTGTTTCAAAAAATGGTTAAAATGAAAAATTACATGATTATATCTAAGCATTCCAGCTGGCACAAATGGGTCCGCATGAAGCTCGATTATCGTGGCTCACCTTGTTGTGTGTGCCATGCCTGGGCTGAGCCCCAAGCCCGTGGCAAGGCTTGAAAGGAGATCAGCCTAGTAATGACCTAATCCTCAATTCCCAACACCTATATAAAGTTGATCGGCCACCTCTCCTCTCCCATTCTCCACTCTTGAAACCCTAGCGCCCCTATCCTCTCTGCCTTGCTAGATCTACTCACCATGTCAGCTCATCGGCCGTAGCGTCACTCTTCCTCTCCACTCCCTTTCCCCCTCCTCTTTTCGTCTGGCATCTCAACTCGTCGTGTGCTCGAGCCCAAATTTCGGTGTCGTGTCCGCTCGTTGCCCCGATCTGTTCATCGTCTTCATCGGCTCTATTTATTGTCTAGAACTCTAGGCTATGACCGTGTAGGTCGCAAAAGAACCCTAACCCTAGTTTTAGATATAAGTTGCCTTTCTTCTCTCTTTTCTTCACGTTTTGAGGTGGTTGAGCAATCGAAGTCGATGAAGATAGTTGAGTCGCTGATGTCATCGCTGGATCCCACATCCATCCCCATGACTTCAATTTCTGAGTTGGAAGCTGTTACATTCTTTCAGGCATGTGGGTTGTCATGCTTGCATGCCAAACGTGCTGGTAGAACACGGCTCAGAGCATTATGGGTCGTGCCATGGGCTGATTGGTGCGCTCATGGCATGCTACCTAGACAACCCGTCAAGTTTAACAGGCCGTACTGTGAAGCAGGACGTGCCGGACAGCTTAAATGCCCAGATATATGCCCGACAACAAACCGGTCCCGGGGCGGCGTGAGGAATCAAAACCACGGAGAGGGTACGACACCATGGATCGTGGCCTGTTCATGGAGAGGTTAGCTGGCTGTGGCGGACAAAGCTTTTGGTAACAGAGATCCATATACCGGTGCATGGGCCTAGGCTGGCTAACCCATGGCGAGGCTCCTCACACACATGTTTGGATGTCATATAGTACGTGGTTGCTTTATGTACTACATGTAATTTTTTACAAGAAAATACATGTATTAAGCCTATAATGTTTCTTGTTCCACATTACTTTTGTAAATTTTACTGTTTGGTGTGCTATTCCGTTTGTCAAAGTTGCACCATTACTCCTGCATAAGCACCGTTGCTTTTGTTTTATCGTTTGCTGTGTTTAACAGTATATATTCTTTCAGGGAAAAAGGTATAAGATACAAACGATGTTCACAACCTTTTTTTATGAAGAAGGTTATTCACAACCTTGATGCTTGTTGAGGAAAAACATTTTTTTCTAGATGGGTATCAATTGCATTTTCCCTCCAGCGTCCACTCTGACCTCATTTTCTTATTGTCTCGTGTAGGGTCAGAGGCATGGCTCGTTGATCAAAAAGTCATATAAAAGCCATGTTCCACACAACACTAGCCACTCTTGTTTTTTGCATTTTTTCTTGTTTTGCATGTGCATTTGTATCTCTATCTGATTCATATGATTTTTTTCCTATTCCTATGTTTTTGCAATGAGCTCTCGTCATGCACACACACTAGAAAAAGGCAGCGCGACCTTGTCACACATCTTGCATTGCAATATACTTTTAGAAGTAGACCAGAAATGTCATAGGATAGGAGTATTTAGATTATGGTGAGGTTTACTGTTTACAACGTCATTGACCAAAAAGGTTGATATCAGTTATGCACTTTCATGTATAGATATATCCCCTATAACTATATAATTGGTACACACTAAGATGAATTCTCTACACATGCAACTAGTCAAAATCATCTGCTATATCATCTGGTACACTTACCTTAACTCTTTTTCTCTTTGCCTCCTCAATTCAATGCTCAATTTATTTGGGACGGTAGTAGCACGGCACCCGCCGTGAAGAGCGGCGAGTCGCTAAGCCACAGCACCATGCCAGAGCGCGGCGCCATCCTGAGTGACTCTGCTCTCAATCAAGATGCTCTGCAACATGTGTCACGTCACAACATGTACCATGATGTGCATGTCGTGGCATGGGTTCCGGATCAACATGTGAATTCACATAATTATAAAGTATTTTAAAATTACCTAACATCACTTGAGGTTATCAACTAGTTTACAATAAAAGAGTGTCTTTTCAGCTCTTAGTAGATTAGATCCCAAGTATGCACTTAGCTAAATTAACTGAAAGGATAGACCCTAGCTATGCTTTTCAAGCATATATATATTTAAAATACAACAAAAGATTATCCCCCAGGATGTATGATATAGATTTCTAAATCAAACAGA
>VSTD030001479.1:0-13092 GCA_008808055.3 Sporobolus alterniflorus | reverse complement strand
GGGTTAACGGACACACACACACTAGTTCTCCAGGTTCTACAGGTAATCTAAGGTTCCACCTAGTCAGGAGATTCGAGAAGAGCGTCAACTCCTAAGGATCTATTCTAGTCCTGTCTGTCACAACATGTTACCCAGGATACCAAATCACCTGCTATGCTGCCTACTCTGCTTCACGACCTCGGTTTCTCACTAACTATATCACAACAAGGAATCCACACATGGGGATACAACAGCCCAGGTTTGGCCGGCTCGCCATGACCTCGACGTGGTGGATTACAAAGGCCTAACAAGATTGTCACTCCTATGGGTACCACACTTCCGTGCAAGGAGTGGAGCTTCACTGAAGGATTTGAACCCAGAGACCACATCCATGAGTAAAGCCAAATGCTTCCCCATCAGCCGATAAAATACAAGGAAACACACCAACGTCGGTAAAGCACTCGAGCTACGAGGAGCTAGAGTAATTTACCGAGTCAGACAGATAACCCACAGAGCTATAACAACAAACAAGAGGGACCAAGTGATAGTAACTATGCACGCATCTAAGCTCAAGACAAAACAATAACAGAACATATAAGAACTATAACTCAAAGTCTATAAAGAAAAGGTAAGGATACAAGAGCTCACCGATCTTTGAGACTACTTCCGGAGCTCGAGCAAAGACTCGACTCGACTCTCGACTCCCGACAGGGCTTCGCTTGCACTTCTACTACTAAACTAGAACCTTTACAATTGGAGAACTACAAGTACAATGTAGTGTATTAAATTCCATAGGAGTGCTAGGAGCAGTTACCGACTTGATTAAGTTGGTAATTCGCCAGGTGTTTTTGCCGACTGGCCTAGCCACGTGGCCGGCCGGCCATCAAGCGTGGCCTCCAATGACTCCAGGCCTCGGGTTCTATTCCACTACCTCTTTGAAAGTGTCACTGCCAAGGAAACTCACGAAAGGCTGCAAAGTGGGGCTGGCCGGCCACCCATTGGGCCCACACATTAGTGGCCTTTGCACACAACCTCCTCGTGTCAAGTGTATTTCTGGGCTGACACTTATTTTGGTAAAATTCCTAATTTCCTTGTAATGCTCCAAGTGGGCACCTATGTTCCTGAAATCAAATAGACACTAAAATTGGGGAACTAGGTTAGTAGACAAGTCAAATACATGATTATTTCATACATTTACTCGATATGTTGGCACATGAAATCAGTGTTTTATGAGCGCCAACAACCACACCGCCGCTGGAGAACACGCTAGCACTCCTAACCATCCCGACGGTCATGGTGCGGATCACCGCATCGCTACCAGGTGCAGGGCTCATCCTCAAGTAGCAGCAGGCCTATCAGGAGGAGGAGCAAGTGCGGATCCACGCTCCGTAGATCGACACTGAGTAATGGGCCACCCAACGACATGATGAGCTTGCCATCGAGCGAGCAGCCCTCGATGCTCAACTAACTGAACTACACCACCGCAAGGCCATGCTCGAGACACAGCGGGCTGCAACCATCGACTTCACCAAGGCCTGAGCTCAGGACAGGGCTATCGCTGCCATCAACAAACGTGAGGGGCCTCCACACGCGTCATTTACCAGGGCCAGCCAGAACATGGCTGCTGTGGCAGTGCTCTTGGATATCTTGCCCATGCCCTTAGCCAACAGGGTGGACAAGGTGTACCGATGTCTGAAAATCATCCTCGACATTGCTGCTGCGCAGTAGGCAGAGAGCTCACTCCAATGGTGGGCTGAGGTTTCCACCTCAAGCCCAGGCCTTTCCAAGGCCAGCTAGCAAAGGATTGGAATAGAGCACCCTGCAACGGGCACAACATCTTCACTGGATCAGGTCTCGATCCACCTCTGACTAGGCTAACCGAGCAGACGCCATGAGCCTCTGACACGCCGTTAGGCTCACCGAGGGGATGAGGGGGCGCATTCTGAGCACCATGTGCATAACCCGCGTCGCAGCGGGTGCAATGATCAGGAGAGGCACCGCTTCAGCCTCGAGGGGCTAGGGCCCAAAGCATTCGGGAGCAACGTGCACGATGCATGTTTCCCGAAATGCTTTCGGGCGCTGAACAACTTAGTCAAGTATGATGACAAAACCAATCCCAACATATGGCTAGATGATTACCACCTTGCGTGCAGGGCAGGCGGGGCTGATGACCACCTCTTCATCATCCAGTTTCTCCCCATCTACTTGGCCAACACGGCCAGGGCCTGGCAAGACCAATTGCCCAGGAACTCGATTGATTGTTAGGAGGATCTCAGGAAGATTTTCACTGGCAACTTTTAGGGCACGTATGTATGACCAAGCAACCCCTGGGATTTGAAGGGTTGTCAATAGAAGCAGGGCAAGTCCCTCTAGGATTACATTTAATAGTTTTACCATAAGCGCCATGAGCTCCCCAAGATCTGTGACACTGACATCATCTCGACATTTTGGTCCAGCATGAACTGTCGGACCCTCGTGCATGAGCTCGGCCGCGATCAGCCAAAGACCACAAAGGAGCTGCTTGACATCACCACCAGGCACGCGTCTAGCGAGGAGGCAGTCAGGGCCATTTTCATCTAGGGCGACAGGAGGTTGGCCCCCAATGGCAGTTGAGGGGCACCACTCAAGGCAGCCGGCAAGGGCGCAAAGAGGAGCACCAAAGGAAATAAGAGGGGGCCCAAGCAGTGACCCTAACGGGTCACGGTTGCTACCAGCGGTGATGAGGGAGACAATGACAAGGAGCCTGATGATTTTGATGAGGAGCTCATCGTCGTCGCTGAGCGTGACTTCAAACACCAGGCGTGGCAGCCTGCCGATCACTTCGAGAAGCTTCTCAAGGCGACCTGTCCCAACCATGCATACCCAGTCAAGCACAAGCTTAAGGAGTGCTCCATGATGAAGAACTACATGACCATGGGGGCCTTCACCAAGGGCAAGAAGCCTGAAGGTGACTTGACGGGAAAGGTAGCTGCGCCTTTCCCCAAAGAAAAGATGGTCATGTCAATCTACGGTGGGCCTCCCCCCCCATGTGTCTCGGTGTAAGCTCAAGCTTACAAGCTGGGTGGTCAATGCCATAAGCCCGGCTACCCTAGAGTACCTTCGCTGGTCTGAGTCCCCAATCACTTTTGATCGGACGGATCACTCGAATAGTATCCCCAAGCTTGGAAGGTTCCACCTCATAGTCGACCCGCTGGTTAGGACAACCTGTGTTAGGGTAATATACCCCAGGTACCGTGGGTCACTAGTTATGGATCAAAACTCTAGATACGATCGGTTCCCTCCAGTGGAAAATGGCTGGGGAACCATACACCCCATACCAAGGAATGGCTGCACCACTCCAGGCTGAGGAAGAGGGGCGACCAACCTAAAAGTAACTATTCCTAGGAACAATCCACGCCATCACTTATCCACCCTATGATTAGCGTGGGCAGACGAGATTTCATCACCTGTTTGCTCCTCTTGCCTATCTCGATGACCTGGGGCAGAGACCTAGGCCCCCGGTCAAATGTGCCCGAGGGCTCCCCACAACAGATAAATATCGCCCGCTCTGGGCTTCAGGAAGCGGTGATCTTAGGCGCCTGGCATGATGGGACGTAGCAGAAGGAATCTATGTGCATCTAACAGTACGTACTCGAGTGTGGACTCCATCCCATCACCGCCTGACATAGCTATACTGGGAATACACACCTAAGGGTCATGATGACTCTGCCTGGGGATAAGTATAACCTGGTAGAAATGATTTACCATATGCAATATTCAGTTGTACAGGTATCAAAGCGGTTAACTCTCCATCAAATATCTATGCCCAGGAAGCTTCACATCCCCTGAAAGGCGCCACTACCTACTGCAGGGACAAGACAGGACATCGCCTGGCAGATAAGCCCTATCCTATCACCTAGCAGCTACGAGCTGTAGGCCGGTCCAGAGGGCATGCTAGCCCATCCACAGACCCCCATGTGGCAAGGCTTAGCTGCCAAGTAAAGTCGCTTCGTGAAGCTACCTCTCCAAGAATTGTCCTGGGCATCGTCCACCTCTGCGCCAAGAATCTCCGGGAGCCAAAAAGAACACCTAGGAGGTTAGAAGAAGACTCTGGAACCAACGGGAATGCCACGGATGCCCTAGCTGACCCCTACGAACTGACCACCTCAAGTCTGGGCCCCAATAGTCATGTAAATCTTCTCCTCAATGTAAAAGTAATTAGTTCATAGTTATCCGACCGCCTCTCGGTCTATAAAAGGCCCCCTACCTTTTAGCCAGAGGGTACGAGATCATTTCCCCCCTTCACTTCATGAACTTCTTGAGCTCTCTACTCACCTCAGTGTAATCACTGTTCACCTTCAATATCAAACCGCTAGACGTAGGGCTATTACCTCCAAGGAGGGGCCTGAACCAGGTAAACCATTGTGTGCTTTCTAGTTCGCAAGACCACCTCAGAATAGGAGCACGTGATCTTGATCACCCTGTATCTTGTTGGTGCAAAAACACTGAGTGTTGGTGCACCAGAAAGGGGGATTTGCAGTGTGCTTTTCCTCTAGACATTCTGATGGTTCCCTCATCGGCGCTCGCCGTCGTTGCGGACGGTGAGCGCCTGTCGTGCGATGTTTTCTCCCTCAGAGAAGCCATTGTTTTGGGGGTGCTTCGGCGGCCTGAGCCTCTCTTCCATGGGGGATGGTTCAGGTGCCGCTGTCATGGGCTCGACCCGCGGCGGGACACCATCATCGCTATGGGCCATGACAGGGACTTCGAGAGGAGTTCCACTCGGCTTTGGACGGAGAAGGGAGGATCGATCTCCCCTCTCCCTGAAGGCATGGCACCAGGGCTTCAACCACCCCTGCCACAACCATACTGTGTCCAGAGACCACTCAGACCGCTCAAGCCATGATGACCATTATACCACGGTAGGCGACGCCATGGCATGAGCCCCCGCTCGGGGAGGAAAGGATCCTGATGATAGACTATGCTCTTGTCTGAGCTTAGGGCAAGGGAGAGGTCCCACCACTAGCCATGAGGGGGGGGGCCAGGCAGCGCCCAAGGCCCTGAATGCAACACCTCCGCCTACCGCTGATGGGGTGGACAAGTTGTACCGTCAGCTAGCAGAGATTCACGCCATCGTTGCCGCACAACAAGCAGAGTGCGCTCGCTGGTGCCATTCCGACTCCACTCCTGGCCCGGTCCAGGCCAAGACTAGCCAACAGAGGCTGATGAGACGCCATCCGCGACAAGGATGGCTCCACCACCGCTAACTAACTTCTCCCTACAAGCCCCGCTGTGGTAGCAAGGCCCACATGTTGAGCCATCGGTGCGCAGCATGAGTGGCATGCATGAGACCCGCATCACGGTGAGCCCAGGGGACGAAGGAAGCCCAGCCATGACCCTAGGGGGCTAGTGGCTAAGTTGCCTAGAAGCGGTGCGCGTGACATGCCACTGTTATGGCCTTTCCAGTCATTTGCCGACACTGTCAAGGACACCACCGAGCTGCGCAACATCACCACCCAGTACGCCGTAAGCAAAAGGCGACCCAACTTCATCTAGCCCCAAGCAGCAACAGGGAAGCATCACCTGACATCATTATCCAGGATGTCGAGGAGGGCGCCAGGGGCCGCAAGAAGAGGCGCTAGCAGCACCGCTAGGAGACCGCAACCACGACCAATGATGATGGTGGCATTAACAAGCAAGCAGGCAGCTCCATCGTGGTGCGCACCATGGCTGTCATAGGAAGCAGCAAGTGTCAGGCATGACTGCCCACGGACCACATCGAGAAGCTCCTTGAGGAGATTTGCCTGAACCACACATACCCCGTCAAGCGCAAGCTTAGGGATTGTGGCATGATAAATAATTTCATGGCCTCGGGGTCTCTCGCCCAAGGAATGGAAGTCAACGAGGTCCCCGATGAGGGTGACACGATGCCCTTTCCTAGGGAAGACGCGATTATCACGATCTACAATGGGCACCCCTTGCCAGGGATGCACCGCGTGTCTAACCCAAGCCTAGGACCCCAGCTCACTGCGGCTGGGGGCATGGGAACACAGGATGTAAGGACATGAATTTTCTTGTACATTTACATATGTAGAAATATAGATATGTACATTACATATGCTTCAAAAGCACGAAAAAGATGGCAGGCGGGATATCCTGGGGCTGTAGCGATGTCGGACGGGTCGAGTTTCGGACCTAGGGACCAACGCAAGAGGCATGTTCCTCTCGTAGACACTCCAGAAGAAGGCCTGCTGCCGTCAGGACATCCTAGGCTGACCTTGGTTGCACAGGGATGTCCCGAATGGGGAACACGTCCAGGTTGACTAGGGCATCAGAGATTTCCATGACCGACCATGATAGTTGCACGGTCTTGGTGATACATTCATTCTCAACCCCGGCCATGCGCTCATGAAGCTTCTCCAGCTCCACCGATAGATCCCTCCCATTGAAGAAATAAAGGCCCCGTGCCTGTTCCTCAGCCAACTTCTCCTACCGCCGTTCAAGGCCTGTCTCCCGCATGGTAAGAATGAACTAGTGTCCCCTCAAAACCCGGTCAAAGTCCAGAGAACACCAGCAAACAGTGGTTGAGGTGCGCATCCTGGGCCGATAGTCCCACCGGCCAGCCTCGGCTCGGTCGCACTCGGCGTCGCACTCCATGCGTGCCCTCCCTAGAGCGTGCTCGGTAGCCGCCAGATCATCTTCACGTGGCATGATTGTATTTTCCTGGCTGTCCAGTTCCCTCTCCTGTACAAGGAGCTGCTCCTACAACTTGACGACCATCATCGACATAGCTACCGTATCCAAGAGAGGAGCTTCAAACCAGTCAGTGGGTAGATATCAGTGGCACGATGAAGGAGCAAGCCTAGGCAAGCAATGACACAGAGTAAGAACTCACTTGAACAATGGCGATGCCCTGCTGGAGGAGGCGCCCACCCTCGCTCGATGAGATGGTTGTTGACAGTCATCATGGCGGGGGCTCCTACCATAAGAACGTTCACTACAATCTTCACTACTAGCCATCACAGGCAATGGGGACAGAACAAGTATTCAAGATCTGCGGTGAGGGAAGGAGATTTTTGTCCCAACTCAATGAAGATCGAAAGGGCAAGGTGGATGGCTCGACACATTGCTAGTTGCACCGTAAAAGAAAACCAAAGCGGCGTTTCAGAACCCATGACCAGGATAATGCGTGGTGTACTAGGCGCCTCAACCCTTTCACCATTTGAACCATGCAATGCCCCACTCACTACAAATGGGGACTGAGCCTGCACATCAATAACAACAATCCAACTGACATGGTGAGGTATCAAGGAAGGTGGTCCATCACGCCCATGACTCCACAAGGAATGCGTAGTTTCCATCTCTTCGACAAAGAAATCCCAATGAGCCAGCGTCACGACGCAACTCTACACGAACAACATAAATCAGATAAGGAACTACCATCCCTAGTTTTCTTTTTCTTCCTATTGCCTTGATAAATATGCTTCCCAGCCAAGAGTGCCACGATACGAGCAGGCAAGCCTGCCTGTATCATGGCACTCGGGGGCTACCCGGACTAGGCTAGCATCCATCAAGGAAATTTGCACCCATTTTCTCCTTTTTTCAAAAGAAAGAAAGGACAATAGGAGATAGTTGTGTCCAGATCGCATGAATAACCTATTTTCATTCATCCGGGTCTTTGATATTTATAATGCAAAAGGTTAACAATACAGACTACCACTATTACTCCACCGTGTCATCAGGAGGATTGTGGGTAATCGAGGAAGGAACAAGCGACGCCAATGAGTCTGAGGCCATGCTCACCAATGGCCAGAGGGCATCCGCTTGATCATTGGGTAGGTCCACATTTCCTCCGAACCCACGCAGCTCCAATTTGGACTTCAGCTTCAAGAAGTGTGACAAGGCGGCAACCAAGGCAGATCAAGTCCCCTAGTAGACTCCATTGGTGGCCGCGGTGTCAATTCAACCTTTGAGTAGCTTTGCCACCATAGACAGAGATGCTTCCAGTGAAGATAGTCCTTCGGCATTGCCTAGCACTAGGTCTCTAACGTGTGTAGCTGAAGTCCGCTAGGCCCCCAACTCAGCATCCACCAGTTGTCATGCAGTTAGTTCCACCTCAAGCCATCCAGTGACCTCGGCTAGATGGTCAGCCCATTGGGCTTGACTAGGTGGCGGTCCAAGGAGCAGGTCGTAGATCCTCGCACCAGGCCCCTCAAGCCACGAGCATAGTTCCTCCCACCTTCGGAATTTGGCAACCAGCTCATTCGTAACTTCCACCCGTGATGTCTCATTAGGCGAGTGCCCCAGCACCAGCTCTGCGGCAGAAGATACTGCCACTCAAAGCATGGCAAGCTCCCCGACCATTTCAGTTTGGCAGAGGGCAGCGGCCGCATCCTCGCTAATAAGTGACTGCTCACTTGTGATGGACCAACAATGGCCAGACACAACTCTACACCCTAGGCCCGTAGAAGGGAAAGCTCCTCAAACTGCTCTCGGTGCTCCATCTCAGAAACTACTAGCTGCCACGCGCCATCAGTTGATGCATCAGACAAGTTGTGGAATTTCTCCTTGGTCACCTCCTGGGCCCAGTGCGCCTCCGCAGGTTCTCCCTCAAGGAGGGCAACCTTACAGAAGAGACCCTTAGCATCTTCCCGAACAGATGTGTGCACCGTGACATTCTTCACCTCTTGTGCCCGAGTTGACTCTGTCTGTGACAGAGGCATATCCATGCCCCCTCAAAACAAATGCTATAGAAACAAAGATGGGAAGAAATGAGTACACTCAAAGGGAGCCAGGGACGAGCTTGCATGCTTTCTTTTCCTTTTCCTTTTAAGCTAACCTAGAATGGATGCAGGATGTTCTGGTCGACCGATGTTGAGGTACCAGGGGGCGGCCTCTACGCGTCGACGACCTATGGGCACGTGGGCTCTAGGTTGCCCTCCACCCGTCTCCAGTGCCTCCATGACCACAACCGTTCACTACAGATACAACAGGCCTCCTGCCTGGCCACATCCTCAGGTGGAAGAGTCCCTCATACCCGGGTGTTGATCTCCATGCCACCCAACTCCATGGAGAAGAGGCGGCTGGGACAACTTGGCCCCGGAGACATCTGCATGGTCCCCTATGCAACAATCCCCAGACGATCTCTAGCAGGGGTTGCAGCCTATGGAGATCAGCCCGAGCCACACCATACTCCCAGTTGGGACGGGGGACAGAACAACCACTGGTAAACATGGGGAGCGGCGCATCAGTGTCGTTCCTCAGCAAGAACCATGCTGTCTGCCACCCGATTGGAGGGTCGGGCATCAGAATGTAAAAGTAGGGATCAACCTCAGGCCCAGAGCAGACCAATATGTCCACATTGCCTAGGGCCGCCGCTCCCGCATCCAAGCCCTGGTGCAGCCAGGCACAGAAAATGTAGCACCACAAGTTAAAATGGGGCTCCATCCCAATGTTGGCCTCGCACTTGGTCATGAAGGCCACCAAATGCAGGATCCCCGTAGGAGTCAAGTGATGCAACTCCAAGCCATAGGGCCACAGTAGAGAACAAAGAAATTGATGTGATGGCACACCAAATCCCCACCCGTAGAACGCCATGCACGCCATGACGTATCCCCCACTAGAGCAGGAGATGCAGGATCCCTAGGCACACGACAGGTAGCTAACTCCGTCGTGGTCATATACCCTTGACTCATTAGGTTTTGTAGGTGCACTTCCATAACCTCTAACATGGGCCAACTTGACTCCGCCATGGAACAGAAGGGAAAGAGAGACGACTCCCCGTAAGCTCACGAACTTTTCAGCCATAGAGAAAGAGGCAAAGCGGCTGGGGGATTACGACGACTAGCAAGCTCGGCATTGTGGTGCTCAATCTTAAACCGTTAGCCAGCTCGCAAGCTCAGGGATTATGATGACTAGCAAGTTCCCGTAGTTCAGCCCCCTCCGGGTCCATGAAACACCTATGGACGGGGTTGGTGCGAATTCTGCACCACATTCTGACAACCCGGACGGAACAGTGGAACTTCATTAGGTCATCGGCGCTATACCTATCAGTACATATTGTAACATCCCAGAAGTCTAAACACTTCATTTGTACTCTAATGATCTTGGTCAAGCATTGAATTCAATCAAATTCTCAAATTTCCTTTGAATTCAAATCAAATTCAGTCCTGATCCGTTTTTGATTTTTAACTCAAAATCTGTTGTGATCTAGCTCAAGTGATCAACATGAAAGTGGCTCCAAATGGTCCAATCTACCTTCTGCCAAATTTTCATATTTGTTTGCCATCCTTAACTTTTTTCCTAGATTTAATTCTTTTTCTATGGCATTGGAAAAGATGAATCAAAATCCGGAATCAAATTTCTAATCCTTACCGGGTCAGACACGTGAAACCGACCTGCCTACCCAGTGACCCATTTACCACGCCGTGAAGCCCACCCCATTAGAGTCTCTCTCTCTCTCACCGGTCCAACGCGTTAGGCGCCTTCCCCTAATCCCCTGCGCTGTGCCTGCTCCAGCCATGCGAGTATGCTCCTCAGCGCCGGCTACATGACGACCAGACCAGCGCGCCCGACCAGCTCTGCCCTGCCATGCGCCCCGAGTCTACACACCTTTTGAGATCACTGCACCCCTCCCCGCTCGGGCCCTCCTTCGGCCACTGCGCCGCACACGCCTGTTGGCCACTGTTGCTGGTGCCCTCCCGCATCTTGTCGAACAGCAATGTCCTAACAAGGCCTTGCCTTACCAGCACACTCCTCAACACCTTGCCATCTTCCCTACCCAGCTAGTGCTTGTTCTCGTCTGCCGTGACCGCGTGCAAGCAATGGCCACTGTGGCGGTGTCCGCGCCGTGCCGCTTGCGCCAACGGCCGTCCTGACATCACAACACGTCCCGACCACCCAAGCGCTGCACCTCTATTTAAGTTGGACCTAGTGTCCACCATGCATGCCCCCCTCCCCCGCCACCGACTTTTTCCCCATTGACGGTAAGCCGCTGCATTCCCCTTTTTTCGCTTTCTGCACCCCCGGTAACCGCTCACTCTGGCGGCCATCTCATCTCTTGCGCATGCCCTGGAGGAGCTCCCTGTTGAGGTGCAGCTCCCCGTGCCTACCGCATTGCCTCCCATCCATCAGAGCTGCACCACCCCATCATCGCGTCGCCGCAAGGCCACCGATACGATGAGCCCCCAGCAGGCGCCGTTCTGTCCTCCTCCCTTTGTCACGGTGTGATGCTCATACCCACTAGTCGTGTAGGGTCACTTTGGATCAGTCACCTACCTCACCGCTGGCCGATGTTGCCGGAACACTTTGGACTACCGGTGAACCCGCCCTCCTCCGTCGTCGCGTCGTTCAATTGCATCGCTATCCAACCCACCTTGCCTGATAGGTGTGTCTTTCCACCGTTAGTCTCTTGGGGTAGACGTGCCCCTCAGTCCATCACCGATGAGCCACCGCTGGCCACACCACGTGCATGTCGTGCATACGCTCCGGCCACGTCGAGCCACGCCAGGTCATGCGCTGAGCGCGCACTGGCCGCGTGCTGTGCTAGGCTAGCCTGATGGCTCTTGGGCCGTGCCGGCCCAGCCGCATGGCCATGTCGCGAGCTGATGTGCTCCTATTGTGGCTAGGCCTAGGCAAGCCGGTTTTCGCTGTGGAGCAAGGCCGTGCGCCGGGTTTTGTCCCACAGTGCATTTTCAAATTTTCAATCCTTTGTTTATTTCCAGAATTAGTTTAAACAGTTTCAAACCTCCAAAATTCATATCAACTCAAATACTTATCCAAAAATCATGAAACCAGTTCCATTGGATTCATAATTTTGTGATCTATCCAGGAAAAATGTTAAATAGAATAGTAGCCTTTGTTTCCTTTGATTCTTGCATAAAGCTTAAATGAATTAATAACGTGACCATAACATGTAGGTCCCGTGGCCGGAGGAGCCTTTCCAGAGGAGGAGAAGGTGGAACAGGAGGTGTGACATCCCCGTCCTTAAAAAAGATGGCTAGTCCAAACCAGAATCATTATGGGGGTGCCATTACTGAAATAATGATGCATAATACATCACATACAAGAAGATTACAAGTGAAATGATCTGAAAGTTAAACTTTATTATAATTTAAGTTTCAAATTTGATTACAGAGTTTTAAGCAAAAGAGAGAATAAAATACATTTTTGTGGAGGTGAACACTCCACGGACTAGAACAACACCTTGCCCTAGAGATGCCGACCTCAGGAACAGCTCACACCAAAAGGGAGAGAGAGAGCACACCTGCAAAACAACATCGAGGCAAAGCCTGAGCAACTAAAGCTCATCAAGACTGACCTGTCAACGTGGCCATAAACAACCAACTCCTAGTATGCAACGCTTCATGGTATGAGCTCTATACTAGGCCAAACCCATGCTAAGAGTAGATCCTTACTTTCAAGGTTTAGCTCTAGACTAATAGCAATTAGGCTTTAAAATATAAGCTAAGCTAAATAAGATTAATAGAGATAATCCTATACTAAGCCAAGCAAAGGTAGCAATACAAGTATTACAGTAAAGCCAAGCCAAGCCATTAATTCCTTACTAAACATTAATCCCATAAATTACTACTTGATGGAGAACAAGCGGTTACTCATATCCGAGAGTCACGGTGATTCGAATCGATGTACACCCTGCAGGGGAAAACCCGATCAACATGCCACACGCTTTTCCCACGCTCGGTCCGCGTATGGTCCTCGACCATATGTATCTCATGTGGTTCACATATAGCAACCTTTCACCCAGTCATCAACAGATTTGAACAAATCCACTGCCCCGAGAAGAAGGGCTCCCGACACAATCCACAACACACCGGCTGACCGATCTGTGGGTCCGTACCCAGCTTCTCTCCCACAACAGCCAATGAAGTAGTAGAGAAAAGTCAAGCTTCTGTTGACAACCGACTACTAGGTTACTGGGCCCATAAACATCAGCATGTGATCGGTACGTTCAATACTTGCTCACGGGTACCAACCACTCGATCCTTAACCGACACCGGTGGGGGCTACCACATAGAAACCTTGAAATAGCCACAACACCCTCCCCACCCTTCCCTTTCGAGTGTTTCACTGATCCCCCTAAATGGCCCCGCCCGGTCTCAAATTATCCATCTAGCA
>VSTD030001478.1:0-13092 GCA_008808055.3 Sporobolus alterniflorus | reverse complement strand
CATTATTCAAAATACTTATATGATATATATTAAATGAGTATGATGCTACTATTGTGAATAGCCTAAAGCACTGTGGCACGCAGCGGTGATGACCACTTTTTTCTCTCTGGAAGAAGAATTCATGATTACAGGTGCTACTCTAATGCACTACATTCAACGACACCTATCAATGGCCTATAGTATGTTCCCGATTTCTTTTTTCTTGTCTTCCACTAATTTAAAAATAATCGGAGATAATATTTTTAGAATGAATGAGAAACTTTAGGTACGTTGTTTATAAATGTAGCCATCGGCGAGGAGCACTCTGTGTCAGTAGCAGCATTTTTCCATTCTGATGAACAATCTTTCGGAACTTGAAACCCTGCTCAGTGCTCACCACATCGCAGACAAGCCGAGTCAAGAGCTGGATAGACTAATGCTCATCGTCTCGTTGACAGATGAGATGGTCCTGCCCTGGGCGGCGGCCAGAGCATGGCAAGAGAACTCCACGGTGCTGGTGCCTTTGAACGGCGACTCGGGCTCGTTGGTCCAGGGGGAGCGTGCAGCTCTGAATTCCCTTTAAATGTGCGGGTCCTCGTCCGCGCCAACTGTGAAACAGAGGCAAGTACCAAGCGGCGGGGCGCTTGATCCGATGCGGGAAAATATTCAGAGACTGTTGTTTACGCTGAAACCGGAGCGAGGTTGTGAGTTGGTATGCCGAACGCAGAAAAATATGCAGAGCTGTTATTTTCGAACTACTGTACATGTTTTGAGAAGGTGCCGAGAGATCCCTATCTTTGCATGTCACTTTCGATCCAATGTATGGCTCAAATAACCCCCACGCGTGGACAGATAAGAAGGTTAAAAAATCAGTTAAGCATTGTACTATGACAAATAGCGCCCATTAATAGGTGAGCCAACGCCACCCTGCAGATTGGAGCCCATCCTTGCTCATCTGATCCCCAGCACAAACCTGCGAGATCCTCCTCCTACTCATTTGTTGGCACATCCATCTTGAATTTTGCAAGGCCATTCTGGTCTTTGCTTCACATGTCACAGTTCCAATCCCAATTCGATCAAGACTGATACAACCTTCTCTTTCTAGAGGACTAAGCACTGGTTCATCAGAAGTTTTATACACTAATTTACTACACTGCATAGTTGCACTGCATATTCTCCTAACCCCTGATCAAATCTGAGGGCACCTCAAATAGGGGATTATTAAATTATATCGTGGCAGCCCCCCCCCTCCCCTGCGACCTGCATTACATATCGGCCTCTACTTCTATTGCTCTCTCCTCGCCCAACCACCTCGCCATGATATAAGTAGGGCCACCGCACAGCCATTTTCCAAGGGCTCTACACGAAGCTAGGCCACTAGTGGTTGTAACCAACCTTCCCCTCCCTCCCACTGAGAGAAAGTTTCAGAGTCCTGTTTTAGCAAAGCCAGGGTAGGGGCTTGGGTTGATTGGCCAGGATGAAGTTTATGAAACTTGGCACCCGGTCTGACACCTTCTTCACCAATGATTCGTCCGTGAGGTGCGGCGACTGCGATCTTGTTCTGTTTCGCGCTGGGTTCTGTGTCGTTCGTGTTTTCTGATCGAGGGGTGTGTGGTTCTGCTTCCAGGTCGGTCTCTTCGGAGGTGGCCACTGACCTGCAAATCCTGGTGGATGGCTGCTTGTATAATCTCCACAAGGTAATTCGACGAGTTCCTTGATCCTGAATGCCGTATCTGAATTTATGGGCCAGGTTGTGTAGTTTGTACTAATCGTATTTTCTTGTCAATGCATGACTCGAGTTTTCGACATTGTGTAGTTTCCTCTCCTCTCGAAATGTATGCTCCTGCAAGCGCTCTGCGCCGACTCCGGCGCCGGCGAGGTCATCGAGCTCCCGGGCTTCCCGGGCGGCGCGGAGGCGTTCGAGGCCTGCGCCAAGTTCTGCTACGGCATCACGGTCACCGTGAGCGCGCGCAACGTCGTCCCGCTGCGGTGTGCGGCGGCGCACCTCGGCATGTCGGAGGCGTCCGACCGCGGCAACCTCGCGGCCAAGCTGGACGCGTTCCTGGCGTCCTGCCTCCTCCGCCGCTGGAAGGATGCGCTGTCCGTCCTCCACGCCACGCGCCACCAGGCCCCGCTCTGCGAGGACCTCGGCCTGACGTCCCGCTGCGTGGACGCGCTGGCCGCGCTCATCACCCACCCGGACGCCCTTCTGCAGCCGCCGTCCACCAGGTCGGCGTCGCCGTGGTGGGCACACGACGTCGCGGAGCTCGGCATCGACCTGTTCTGGCGCGTCATGGTGGCCGTCAAGGCGAGCGGCGCCGTCCACGAGAAGACGGTCGGCGACGCGCTCAAGGCGTACGCCCGGCGGTGGCTGCCGAGCGTCGCCAACAAGGACGGCGACCGCCAGCCGTTCGACAACGACGCGGAGAACAGCGTGAAGCGGGTCGCTACGCGGCACCGCCTCCTGCTGGAGAAGATCGTCAGCCTGCTGCCCGCGGACCGGGACGCCGTGTCCTGCAGCTTCCTGCTCAAGCTGCTCAAGGCGGCCAACGTCCTGGGCCTGGGCGCGTCCAAGGCGGCGCTGGTGAAGCGCGTGGCGTGGCAGCTCGAGGAGGCCAGCGTTGCCGACCTCCTCGTCCCCTCCGCCTCCTGCGTCAGTGACACGCTGTACGACGTCGACTCCGTTCTGGCCATCCTCGACGAGTTCGCGCTGCGGCACGCGGCGGCCGCGCCGCCGGCGCCGCTGGCTGTGCCCGGGAGCCCCGACGACGACAGCCCGGTGCGCGGGCATCGACGGTCGCGGTCGGCCGACAGCGTGAGCTTCGACGGGTCGTCACGGCGGTCCTTGACCGCCGCGCCCGTGTCGCAGGTCACGCTGGTGACGGTGGGCAGGCTGGTGGACGGGTTCCTTGTGGAGGTGGCCAGGGACCCCAACATGTCGCTCGACAAACTGCTCGCCATTGCCGAGGCCGTGCCGGACAGCGCCCGCCCGGAGCACGACGGCCTCTACAAAGTCGTCGACACTTACCTCAAGGTGAGTCAGCATTTTTTCTTTAATCTTGGTACGGCGTTTCCATGTGCGTTCTTAACTTTGTATCAAGTAGTACTCTACTCTTAATAAACATTGATCGAGTCTGATTAATTAGCTCACGCTTTTCGTTTTCTGTCACTGATTAATCTTTTTTTGTATACAGACGCACCCGGAGATAAGCAAGAACTCTCGGAAGCGGCTGTGCCGGGTGCTCAACTGCCGGAAGCTGTCGGAGAAGGCGTGCGCGGACGCGGCGCAGAACGAGCTCCTTCCGCTGCGCGTGGTCGTGCAGGTGCTCTTCTTCGAGCACGCGCGCGCCGCCGCGCTGATGGGCGGCCACAACGCCGCCGGGGACCTTCCCGGCAACATCAAGGCGCTGCTGTCGTCCACCAGCAAGTCCGGCGGCGGGTCGGAGGAGGACGAGACCGACCGCGAAGACGAGCAGCGGCTCCGCGCGCTGGCCGCCGGCGCGTCCCCCGGCGACGACTGGAGCGTGGAGAGGCTCCGCCGCGCGGCGTCCAAGATCGCCACGCTAAGGATGAAACTGGAGGAGGAGGACGACGAGCACGACGCCGCCGAGGAGTTCACGCGCAAGGCCGGGCTGGCGCGCAGCGCGTCCATGCGGTTCAGGTCGTTCTGCGCCATCCCGGCCGGGAAGCCCAAGCGGATGCTCAGAAAGCTGTGGCCGCTCGGCAGAAGCGGCATTAGCCAATAGCTCCCCATGCATCATTAGTATTTTTTTTCTTTTTTTGTGTTTGTGTGATCTCATCCTTTTGTAAGGGTGATTTATCTGTCTCTTCTTCCTCCTTTCAGCGACAGTTTCAAGCCAAAGCGTACTCCTTGCATGTAGTTGTAATTTTAGTGGCCACAATAAATAGAACTTGCACAGGCTCCTTAACTCCCTCCTCGTGTACGTAAGCTGATTCATTATTGGCCACGCTTGAGTGGCGCAACGAAGAACAAATGAATTTTTTTTCGATAAAGAAGAACAAATGATTGTTGGCCGTCTCTCCGCTAATCACCTACATGGTGAACGGTACGACAAAGCGGCCATCATCGTGCACAATAATCTCTCGTTTATTCGAACAACGCCCGCATCCGTTTGCCAGACCATTTGCACTCACGGAGTAAAAAAGAAAAATGGGAGACACGAAAGATCCTCCATTTGTTAATTCTTGGTGCGTGTGGGGAATGGATTTATGCGCGGGCTGGGCTCGCAGGGCATGATGATGGGATGATAGGACCATCAGGCCCCAGCTTGTTCCAAAGGATGCGTCGTCCTGTCTTCTTCAGAGTTTTTCTTTCTTCTTTTTCAGGACATATATTACAATATTTCATTCTATTTTTTGTTGTTTTCATTTTAAAACTAAGTAGAATTATTATCCCAACGACAACACCTTCAAAATAAAGGGAGTATTTTTAAAGTAGATTAGCAGGAGGAGCTACATGAAGAAACGGGTCAAAACCTAAAGGGCATGCACATTTTCTCCTACAGATATAGTACTAAAATTTCGGGCGTAACAATTTGGCAGGCAACAGATCCTTGCATGCACCAGCCCTGCGAGGACACTGAATTAAGCTCACCTACGTACGTACCTAAAAGCTGAGAACCGCCTGCACGTACCTGCCCATTCCATGATGACACAGGCAGCTGAGTTGCCTGCCTGAGCGAGCGATCCACCGCCGCTCGCCGCCCGGACAAGGCAGCCGATCGAAGCATCTCGTCGCTGGTTCGCCGCAAGACGACGCCGAGGTCGACAAGGACACGGAAGAGGCACAAGGGGCAGAGGCAGCTAATCACGTCACCGCGATCGATCGATTTCCTCGGCCTTATGCGAGATGCCCACGCCTGCTGTCCTGCAGGTGGCCTGGTACGTGCGCCGCACAGTGTCGTCAATGAATGCCGGCTCGTCCGAGGACCACAGGCAAGCACCTGCATTCTCGACACGAGCGCTGTCGAGCGACGACGATGCCCAGCGTGCTAATGATGCATGGACTGGACCCTGGCCAAAGGAAGGAACTAATCATCTCGATCCGCTGCATGCTGTTTGGCTGACACTTGCTCGGATTGGATCCGATGAACCCGCTGCCGCGCGCTGGTACTGATACAGATAGTATCATATGGGACGACACGTGGTTTATTTCCTTGTACTATCGCATTCGTACGTAGGTAGCCAGATTCTTGTTTTGACTGAATCCCTGAACGCCATTAATCAGCTGACCACCGTGCCGGCGAACAATGTGCATAGCGATGTGTACAAACTAATCACCCCGACACCGTCGCCAAAGCAACTGGGAAATAATCAAAATGACACCAGGATTTGTCCTGCCTCTAGTAGCGCTCAGGGAACACGCCGCGTGCACCACCACGCCCGGATCGATCGACAGGGGAACAGGCCAACCAAAAAGTCGGAAGGCGTCAGGGGCTTCATCTCCCCGCCTGCCGCAAGTTGCACCGGTTGAATTCGTTCCACGGAGTTCTAATATGGTTCCTCATCAGGACCACATGGATAATTAAGCGGCATGGTTGTGATTGCTTTCTGGGGATGCAAGCAAGATCCTAGGCAAAAGCCCAGCAGGAAACCCTGGTCACATGTGGGGTTTCTGGCCTGTTAGCCGTGCTTCGCAGTTAGTTATGTGTCTGTAATATAGTAGAAGTACAGTTTTGACGCATGTGCACATGGACGAAAATAATGTATCAGTATTGTACTACGACAGTGCATCTAGAAGTGACCAACTTCGTAGCCCGTACGGTTCGTTCATCAACAATATTACGGCTAGTTAGGCCACCATATGGTCCAAGGCATGCAAGCTAAGATGTCCCAAGCTTCCAGCATATGGCGATGTAAAAGTGCCAGCATTTGTGTCCTGATATTTTCCAACTTTTAATGGCCTTCTCTCTCAAAAAAAAACTTGAATGACCTCATTAGCTTCGGTTATCTAATGTGTTTTTTACACGTCAACTTATATGTAAACATTAGAATTACATCTAGAGCCACATGTAGAAACTATAGTATTGATTTGTACGTATAGTATCTTTTGTTGTCACATTGCTTTGTTTTAAGAGTTTTGCTACGGTGTGTATAATCAATGTGAGTCATTCATTTATCTAGATCTCATAGTTAAAAATAGTGAGATATCTATTGAGTGGTACTTTAAGTGATGTACCACTATTAAATTAGTGTGGATTAGATAACAAAATTATTAATTTATTAATGACATAATAAAAATTAACAGTTGAGATTAAACGAAACTTTAGGTACCCAAGAAACACCGAACTGGAACTCTTGTTTTAATTATCCATTTCGGAAGGATCCAGCATATATAACCATGCCACACAGGTTGAGGCTTGTTTATAACAAAAGGAGCTTGCAAAGTACAGAGCTTGTTCAGGTGCACACGGAAGAAAACAACACGGCGTGTGTACGTGCAACTAGATGTGACCAACAACATAACTACAGAAGCTGCTGAGTGTGTTTAGCGTCGGTGCAAGATCATGTTTGCTGGAGGGTTTAATTAGTCCACCGTACCCGGTTAGCCTTTTTCTTCAATTTGTGCCAAAAAATAATTAGGACCACATACGTACATAATTTATCAACGCGCGCTTAGGTTTATATTGCTTTGTGCATGCCTTTTTGCGATCAGAGCAAGTTTATCTTTGTGGAGATGTTAACAGGATCCAAGGCAAAGGACCAGCAACAACATGGTGCCACAGGTTGTTTCCATGGCTTGCTTGTCCATGGATCTGTAAATCAAAGTGGCACAGGGCACGGTCATGTGCGAAAAGGAAGAGATTATTGTGGTGTACGTGCAACTATGTCGGACCATCAGTCCCTCTAATAAAAATATGATAGGACCATCGACAGTTAGCATAAGTTCAAACTCCTTGTATAAACTTTGAAGAAGTTACCTTTTAAAGTAAAATCTCTATTATAAACATATATGAATTTAGACTACTACTATTATTAATAGTGCTCTAAACTTTTTTCCAATTAGTTATAAACTTAACTTTTATTCAACTATTTTAAACATGATGTGAAACATTGACTTATATTCATAGTACTGAATTAATTATTCCTTTCGTTTATAAGTTTATGACGTTAGGAGAAATGTTTTAGCCCCAAAATGAGGCTAAAATACATCATAAATAAAAAATTGAAACAAGTAGTAGTATATTGTACTAGGTCATACTTTGCACAGCTCCAAAATCCATACTGGATTTTCAATTATAACGTAAAATAACAAACCATACAGCTGATGTGATGGCCCTGTACGGGCTCCGCTCTCAACCGTGCCTCACCCACGCGTGGATCCAAAGGCACTAGGCTTGGTTGCACCTTCCGAGCACGCACCCAGCATCAACATGACGATACGTTACGATCTCTCGATCCCGGCTAGCTGTTACACCAGCTTCTTCCATGTCTCTTTGCTGCCGCTGCCTGAGCAAGATGCGATCGCTGTCGCTGAGGTTGTCTGCAATTCGGCATCACCAAGTAGCCTCGCCTATTAATTTGGTAGCCTTTCGTTTTTTTCTCTTTCTGTTTCACTGAATTTTAGCGCACCGAGTGCGCTAGTTGGCGACATGAGCCATCCTGATTTGAAGCTTGATGCTGTCGATATTTGTCGTTTGTTTCGGTGGAACGAGTGTGGTTTGACGTGTCGATGGAGATCGCTAAACAAGCTACAAATGTTGGCCAATCAATCCCATACATGCGATAGAATTCCTCTGATCTTGCCCCTATTACAAATTCAGCTTACTTTCTCTGCCCTTTTTATTTGAACTTGTCTATCTGAACGGAAATTGATTTTTGGTTCCTCCTTTAACACCGTTAAAACTGACAGAAGGGAACAAAAAAAACTCAGATTATGGTCCAAATAAGGAACGTCAAATCAAAAGGAGCCAAGAAAGAAAGCTGCACTTTTAATAGGGTCAAGAAAGGAATTCTCTCCATATATTACCAACACGAAACGGAACCAGTGCAGTATAAAGTAGTACAGTAGTAGTTATCACGATAAATTTCAGTAGTCCGGCACTTCTGATGTTTGGTCCGTGAAAGTTAAAGATCATTTCAATACCATGATTTAGTCTAGTCTTACTAGTGTACCCTGATTTTTATATATATAAAAAAGCAAAAGTGGCGGCATTTCTCCGGATGCACCTCTTATACTTACACCCTAGAAAAAGTATCAGACAGGGCCAAGTACAAAAATGTTTTTCTTTTTTCTGAATGCAGACATGTAAAGAAAAAAAAGGCTCCCCACTAGTGTTAATAAGCACCTTTGGGTGGCTTTCCCGTAAATAACATCCACAGTTGCAGCAGCATCCAACTCTACTTGGTGCAGATACAACATATCTAGATTGGATGGCAATCCTTGATCACCAGCGCCACCAATCCGCAGTTGATATATATATTATGTGACCATTCCTTCTTGCATTCTTGGTCGCAGAAACACTATGCAAACAACTTGCGTGTGTAACATGTTAGTAGTCCTATTAGCTAACTTTGGAGGCATGAATACCGTAGAGAACAGCTAGCTGCTCATGGTCCATCCTACATCCTTCCGCGAGCCTAGACCAGCCCTGGACGTACGTCAGATAGATGAGCTACTGCCCACCATGCCACCAAACCAATCAAACGCTCTGAAAGTCCAACCACAACGCTGGCCCAGTGTCTGCTCTCACGGCTGATCCTCTCAAGCCGAGACTGTATTTAGTACTGCAATTGGGCACGGATCAGGACTGCGCCGAAGAGCAGCCGGCCACTTGGACTGAGGGCGAGGCGGGAGGAGAGGTGCGTGGGCCAGGGCCCTGCCGGGTGGCCTCCCCCGTGGGCAGCATCGACAGCTACGCCCAAACGACTAGGTTTCTCGGTGGGAACATACCTTTTGCACCCGTCTCTTCACATCTATCTGGTTGCCGGCATTGGCACGACGATCGACGGCCCTTGGCAGCAACTCCTCGTCCTATCTCCTACGTCTCAGACTCTTGAGAGATTTGGATGCGAACCATGATGTCCTCACGGCAGAGTCCAAGAAGCTCCTCTCTCCGTGCAGTGATGCGCTTACGGATGATAACACCATCAGTAAACAACGATTAGCCTGCAGGTGATACGAAGATTCCTTTTTCCATGTGTCTGCGTGGTCACTCACACCTCGGTAGACGGATCAAAAGTAAAGCAGCGCGGCGGACGGAGCGGTGTGCAGAAAGGTTGATCCGTTGACAGCTTGCTTTTCTCCAGATCAACATGCCGTTTCAGAGTACTCTATCAGTAGTCTACAATTGCACCGTATCGGCTTCGGTGAACACGCACAATCGCTCTGTTTAACCTGCCGTGAACTGGCGCAGGGATCTCCTTGCCGAGACAAGCATGGGCAGAGGCGCAAAAACTAAAGCGAGGACGACGTGACACTGCTTAATTATGTAACGCTGACAAAATTTGTGTGCCAGGGAACGCCCTCTTCGTTGAGTTGTTTAGTCTCAAATTGTTCCAGAATATATAGATATGCATTTGGGTCCCTTTTGTTGTCCCTGGAAATCAGATCGAGCTGGTAGTCTCCTGCCACAACTTGCAAGATTTCCCTCCAACATCGAGGTCGAGGCAAGACTAGGCTGGATTTGTTCGTGGTTGTCTAGTGCCAAAACGCTCCCGGAGACGGATAGATTCCGGATCGCCTTGGATCTCTCCAAGTTGCCACGTTGAAGCATGCAGTTCCCAACCTCCGATCCGGCCACTGTATTTTGTCTGAGAGATAACAACCATTATATTGTTCTGGAGCAGGGTCTTTATAAATCCACATGACGACCTTACTAGAACAATCAACTTACCTAAATGTTTTTCTTATATCGTTTACGCAGCTTTGGTCCATGCCACAAGAGTATATATGAAGCTACAACTCAAATTGTGGTCTAGAGTTTTGTATATACTAATAATCGAGAATCTTAACGTGTACTATTATATTCCGGAGAAAAAAATCACAAGTTATACGCTGGAGACTATTAGTTTTTCTTTTCTTTTGCGAGAAAGATAGGGGTTATTGATTACTTTTTTTTAAGAAACGGGTTTATTGATTACTCAACAACAAAGTTACGTTACAATCTTGAGCAACCAATGCTCTAAGGTTGGCACTAGTAGAAAACCGATTTATGGTGACACCTAGTTTTTTTTCTTATGATGTCGATCAATAATTTCAAACGACACAAAAAATAGTCTTTCATTTTTTATGCTGGACATCTTAAACGATCGACATGAAAAATACATATTTTTTTATCGGTTGCTTAAGACAACCGATACAAAAAATGAAAGGTCTGCCAACCATCTTAAGCGACTGACATCAAAAATAACTATTTTTGGTGCTGGTTGGTTAAGATGCCCGACACAAAAAATTTAAGCTGTGCGGCGCGTGACATGCCACAACACAAACATGGGCTGCCATTTCATGTGCCCACCTGGGTTGAATCCGACCCAATCGACCCCCACCGTTGATTCGCATCGAACGGTCGCGCACGTTGATCAGGTGAACAAAACCAGCCCCTCAGACCACGCCCGCAAGAAAACCTAGCTCACTTCCTCACTTCTTCCCTCGGACCGCGCCCGCAAATCCACAACTGTGCATCTGAGAGAGAGAGAGAGCTGAGTGTGAGCACGACGGCGATCTGGCGAAACTGGGAGGCGACGCGCTGAAGCACATGACTGCGCCTGCTGCGATGGACATGACCGCAACAGGAGTAGTCGTCGTCACGCCAACATTGCTCGTGAACCCCTATGCGCTCGACGAGGTCCGCGTGTTCACGGATCACGACGCACTCAAGCTCATCCTCGTCGATGAAACTGGGAGGCTGTGGTGGCGGTGGCAAATGACGGGGCTCTGACGTTCTCTTCTCGGATCTACAATGACCAATCCGGTCATGACCACCCACCGACGGATCTGGTGACAGCGGCGAGGTAGGCCTATCACTCTTAGGGTTAGGGTTTTGACGTGGTGCACCATCAATGGCGTCGGATTTTGATCCTTGGTACTTGATTCAATCCTTGCTTCTCAATTTGATTCTCTCCAGAGGCATGGAGGTGCGGCACAACTTCGGTGACAAATCTGCACGGGCATGGATGGACAGCTTCGGCGTCGACGGGCATGGAAGTGCGGCTTCGGTGTCAGCGGGCACGAAGGCGCGGCTTCAGCATTGATGACGACGTCGATGACGATTGGTGTTGGAGGATGTCCTGGATGCACAACGACGGTGCACGGACCATCGACAGCAGGCTCAGATCTAGGCCTCGTGGGCTAAGATTAGGGCTCATTTTTTATTTTATTTTAATGAAACGATTTTGGTGCCCACCGACCTAAGCGACCGCCTCCACTTATCACTATCTGTGGTGTCAGTCCATAGGCTGGCGACTTCAAAAATTATAATTTTTGTGTCACATAAAGGGTAACAGTTGTTAAGCTGGTTTTCTACCGACACTATAAACATTATTTGTAGTGGTAGGCCACCTTATCTCTTCCTCTCGATCACGTCACATCATTTCTCTCTCTCCCTCTTGACTACAACACACCATGTAACATCCCGTATTTCAGAAACCCTAATTAAAGTCATTAACAAATAATTAGGGGCTAATATGAGCCTAAATTCAAAGGTGGAATTCAAAAATAAAGTTTAGTATTCAAACTATCATGAAATCAATCAAATTTCCCATTTTGAGTGGAATTCAATTTTCTGATCCTCTTTTGATGGAAATTGATTTTTCCTTATAATAAGGTGTAACCATGAGCTTGGTGGCCAAATTTCATCAAAATCCAAAGTCCCAAGGTTTTTCAGTGAATTTTCTAGTGAATTTTAACTCATAGAAGTTCTCTGATTTTTAGTTCAAATTCTATTTCGAATCTGGAGAAGTTTCTATAAGAAAAGTTATTCCTTATCTCAAGATCTTTCTATCCATATTTTATTTGGAATTTGTGGTGCAGAGGAAGACACCTTTTGAAGTTGTCAAAGTTTGAGCTGAATTTGAAATCGTTTGACCTCGTTTGAATTCGGATTTTCAATTTGTTTTTAAACCGACTTAAACCGTACGCATTGTGCTGCCGGGCCGCGTGTCAGCACCGCATACAGTTGCATGCTTGCCCCGCACCCCGTCGCTGCCCACTGGGCCCCAAGGTTGCCCGGTCCCACCTGTGAGCCACTCGCGTCCGCGCCGCGCGCATCCCGCCGACCGTCACTGTTGCCCGGTTCCCCCTCTCTCTCCCCCGCTCCGCCCCACGCGTCGCCCGACTTCCCCACCCCCCCTCCGCTGCATTCCCGACGCCCCCCTTTAAAAGGGAACCGCACCGTCGCCAAGCGAATCCCCCCTCCCCCCACCCGCCGTGTTTTTCTTCTCCGCTCTGACGCTGCACCCGTAGTCCCCCGCCACCTCGCCTCCTCCTCTAGCCGCATGACCACCCCCGAGGACACTGCCACCCCACCGGAGCGGCCCTCCACCGGAACGCCGCCGCGCCGGCCACTCCCCGCCACCCCACCGCCGCCTGACCTCCTCGGTGAGCCTTGTCTCTGCTCTCCTTGCCCGGTGCATCCGCTGCGTGGCAGGGGTTCTCTAACCGAGAACCTTGACGCCGGCTAGCCGCCACCGGGCTGTAGGTGAACGCGCCGCCCCGTGCACAGTGACCACGACGGCGCATGCGCAGCGCGCGGTCCGCATCCGCGGCTGGACCGGGCCGCCAGGCCGTGGCCCCGCCGGCCTTTCGGCTGACCGCGCGTGGGAGGCCGCCGTGCCGTGCACTGTAGCCACGGGCCGATTTCGGTCTAACACTGTGCGGCAATTTTAAATTATTTTAAATTCCAGAAATTGTTTTAAAATTCTAAAATTCGTAGAAATTTGTAGGAATGTCCAAAAATTACAAAATAAATTTTGTTGGACTCCTATTAAACCACTCTTCACAGTGGGCTTGACCAAACTCACTTTTACGCGGTAAATTGTGGTACAAAATTCCAAGAACTCAGAAATTAAATTAACTGTTCACAAATATCTGTGCTTGCAAATAATCTGAAAATTTTCATGCACTTTCATATCATTTCCAGTATCTCATACAAA
>VSTD030001477.1:0-13093 GCA_008808055.3 Sporobolus alterniflorus | reverse complement strand
GTTACTCTGTACTTGTACTCTGGTGTGACTTTAATAATCAACCTTGCTGGGCAACCAATCCGTGTATCTAACCTGGGCTTCTTTGCTTCCAATGATTTTTTATCCCTATTGTAGCCTTCTCTTGAGCACACAAAAGTTCTTACTTTTGTGATATGTTCAGAAGATTTATGTGATGTACTTTTACGAACACTGAAGCCAACATGGCCAGCATACTTATTGTAGAATTCATATGCCTTTTCCTCACTCTCAAACTCCATGCCTACCTCTGGAACCAGCTTTGCAAGTGCAGCCTCATCTATGGGTGGTTCCGCTTCAATCATTCTTCTCATTTTGCCCTGGAGAATTAAATCATGAAAAAATTTAGTAAAAGAACACCAAGAGGCATATTTAGTTGCAACAGAAAATGGCCAACAGAATCACAATCTTGACCCACAACAAAACAATATTATGAAATCTGAATGCAATTGTTCATGTTTTGTTGATAGTACTAAATTCCATACGGTCCTCAATCCTAATGTAATCAATCGAAATTCTTTCATTAAAACATCTAGTTTCAAGAGGAAAGGGGGAATGGTGTCTTGGAAGACTGTTAGTACAACGCTGGTCAAGGAGGGGGGCACTCAAAGCATTTGATAAACATAAATAAAAAATTTGTTTCATGCTTATCATTGAAGGGGAGCCCTGGCACAGCGGTAAAGCTGTTGCCTTGTGACCATGAGCATGAGGTCATGGGTTCAAGTCTTGGAAACAGCCTCTTGCAGAAATGCAAGGAAAGGCTGCATACATAAGACCCATTGATTGGACCCTGCGGAAGCGGGTGCTATTTGCACCGGGCTGCCTTTTTTTTCATGCTTATCATTATGAAAGATGCTTGTTGACAAAACAATTTCTACAAGAGTAATTAACAGGCAACAGCAATAATCACAATGTTGGCCTTGGTATTCTGAGTTGATGTACCATGTTTTTTTGTAGGTTGTAGCATCTGATGGTGAAAAAAAAATATTAAACAGGAAACCTAGACAAGGTGAAGTAATCCTTACACTGTGTGAAACCTAATAATTCAAAATGTAGCACCTAGAATACTGTTGGGAAGCAAGCCTCATACCTTCCTGTAAGCAATGCCACATGCATTGCAAAGAGTTCTTGGGCCATCAGGGCCACGGCGCATATGCGGTGTTGCATTGCCCGATATCCCGCACCTCAGGCACCTGATCAGATCACAGCAAAGGAATGACAGATTCAAATACCGTAGCTTAACTAGAACCATGTCTGAAAAAGGAGAAGTGATAAAATAAATTCCTAAATGGAACAAGCGCACTGTCACTGCTCCACTACCAGTAACCACAGCGCCGAGGCGAGACCTTCCCCAACGCACCAACGGCGACTAACACGAGTGACTTGCAACCAGCACACGAGGGGGAAGCTCTTGGACGCGCGCACGTACCGCACATGGCCTTCGAGGCCGTCGTCGGCGTTGTCGCGGTGGAACTCCGGCTCCTGCTCCACCGATGGCGCGGCGAACGTATGCAGCTCCCCTCCGCCTCCATCCGGGGCCACCAGCATGTGCATCATTGCATCAACACCCTGGAAATGCCACAGCGGCATCGGAAAACCTTCTAAAAACTGAAAAAATCACAAAATGGAGACCTCGAGCTTCATTCGTACCAGAGGAGTGGCCGGAGCGGCGCCTAGGCCGAAATTTTGAGCGATTTTCGCGAATTCTCGCCGCTATTCCGGATTGGAGCTAGGGTCTGGTGCACGGGGACACGAGCGGATGCAGGTTGCAGGGGAGTAGGAGGGGACGAGTCGACCTGATCCGGTGCGGCGGCGGGGTAGGTGGCACTGGTGCGGTTGCGGCCACCGTGCGACACGTGTACATGTGCGGCCTCAGAAGGTCCCGTGCGGCCATGCTTGTTCTATGTGACTCACTGGTATGTGGGGTTAATAAGGACCCGCCTGTCAGAAGCGGTAGAGTGAGCAAAGGGAGAAGGCGAGAAGGGGACGAACACAAGGGAGGAGGGACCGAGGCGACGCGGCCGCCATGAGCGCTCTCAGGTTCTGCGGCGAATGGTAAAGCGTAGGAACTTTTAGCTCTCGTCTTCTGGGTTCTTCTTGCTCCGATCGATGGAAACTGTAGTTCGATTCATGGTTTGATTGCCCGTGGATTTTGTTTTCTTCGCAGCAACAACATGCTGTACCCGCGGGAGGACAAAGATACGCGCACCCTCTTCTACGCTTGCCAGGCCTGCGAGCATCAGGTGGCCCCCTTGTTCCTGCTCAGAAGAATCCGTTTTCTTCAGATCTATTGTTGATTCGGGAAAACCTAGGTTTACTTGGGCTTGCTAGGGTGAGACGGGTTCTTTGAACGGTTTATACGGCTCCCACTTGTGGTTTAGTTATCTGGTTGATGTCTAAGGGTGGATGCGGAGTTCGGTTTGGTGGTACATTCATTGTTGATAGTTTTGGCTGGCATGTGCGCAATTTTATATTCTGCACTTGAAGCTTTTGTTTCATAATGGTATCTGCTTCCGTTTTGTTGGAAACATTGATAGTTCGTTTTTTTACTGAACCAGTGACTACTTCGCTAAAATTAGAACTACTCAGATGGGCTTACCCATAGACTCAAGGGCTCATGGCTGCACGGGCGGCACATACTCATAGCCCATAGGCATACGAGACAAGAGCATATCTTTTGCACGATACCCTGATAATTTAGCTTAGGGTATAGGCCTAACCCATGTTGAAAAAATACTACTTAATAGTCAGAAAAGAGACTTCCATTCCATTGCCAAGAAGAAGAATTTCATCTGGGGGAAGCATGCTGGGATATTATGATCTTTTTTCTGCCGCAGCATGTTTATTTTTCTTAGAATTGCAGTAACCCCAATCCTAAAAAATATGTGATATCCTGAGAGATAACAATGCTTTCAAAATGCCTAGTTTGTTGAATGTCATGGTCCTGTTCAATGGACAACTCGATCCTGAAATGATGATCCTTGGCCAATGCTTTTTTGTAGGATTGTACCAATTCGTGAGCTCCTGTAGCCTACCCCAACTTGCTTGGGACTAGAAGGCTTGGTTGTTGTACCAACTCGTGAAGTCCTGTAAATTTAGTGTCATATCCTGCCTTCCAATTAATTTGTTATTCACTTTTCTAATTGACATTAGTGGTATTTGAAGTTCCTACGTACTTGTTCCTTAGTGCTTGAAGTGGTTCAGCCGTTAAACATGATAACGAGCACTCTACCCTGATAATTAAACACAGCGAGCCCAGCTCAAAACTGAATTACCGTAAAAAGAAGTCATGTGTTCCCCTTGCTGATGCTTTTGAAGAATCCTGAACACCTGACATTATTGCTGTGTAGCTGACTAAGTATGCAAAGCACCTCAAGGTTTAGGTTTTATTCTCATTCTCTTGTGTAAAGTGAATGTCTGAATAATAAACTTCTCTAAATATTTACTTTCACATATATTCTGTTTATATTTTTCAAACTGTTTTCATTTGATGTGTTGTAAAACATATCACGTTGGGATAAAGTGTGGTCCTGTTCCTTGAATTACATTGGCTGAATCAGTGTTGACACAAATGGTACCCTGAAATTTTATTACCGAGGGCGAGAGCCCAATTTCAAATTGAACGCCCTAGAAAGAACTCGTGTATCCCAGTTCTGATGTTTCTCAAGCTTTGAGAATACTTATAGATAATTACTCCATCCAGTTGTTTCTTGTTGGCATTAGTTAGTTCATCTGTGAGCTAACCAACGTCAACAAAAGGAACCAGAGGGAGTAGCTACTAATTTAGAACTTGGAAAAGAAATCAGCATCAAGCTAACCAAATTGGAGCAATAAGTAGATAGACTTTTGTGGTGTTCAAGGTTCTCTTCTTTCCCTATATGTGCTTCCTTTTCTATGCAGTGAAACATTAACCTCTTTGAGGTTCATTTCACCTACAATCTACATAAGGTTTTCATATCATGTAACGTGTTTTAGCTGCAATTTGCCTAGTTTCACTGAACAGTTCCATTTCTTTAAATCCTTTATGTGTACAGGAGGTTGCCACTGATACCTGTGTCTACAAAAGGGTTCTCCGTAAGCCTGCTGGTGAACCTAAAGACCTCTTGAAGGATGTTGCAACTGATCCTAGTTTGCCTCGTACCAGAAGCATTAGATGCTACAACTGCAACCATACAGAAGCTGCGTTTTTTCAGGTTTCTAGACTAATAATCAAATGCTGATCTTTATTCACTTGTCGCTTACTTTTGGGACAACTGTACTGTCTGATCTACTACACGTTTTGGAATCCTTGGTTGGAGCATCGATTCATACCGGTTTCCTGCACTTGATTCTGGCGCTATTACATGTGTGTTGACATCTTGGACTTGCAGGCACCAACTGCTGGAGAGCAAAACCTGACGCTGTACTTCATCTGCTGCAACCCGAGCTGTGGCCACAGGTGGAGGGACTGAGAAGTAACAGTCCACAAAATGGAGTGCTGAGGAGGCTCAAGAAAACAGAGTGCCAGCGTCGCTAGTAGTAGTTTGTGGTGTGAGTAGCCCCGCCGTTATGAAGAGTTGCAGCAAACCTGTCAGTTGGGATGTGTGGTTCCTGTGTACTGCCAAGTTCCGTCTTAGTATAGTTGCTTAGAATGTGAGAGCCAGTGATCTGATGGTGGCTTGCAATTCTCTGGTTCCGAAACAGAATAGTCACCTCGAGAAATCCCTGTTAGTTTAATGGATCGATGATTTGAAGTGGCACTATGAAATTATTTGTGCTGTTCAGTGTTCACTCCTATTGCCGTGGCCATTGGTTGTTCTGCAATTCCATGTGGTGTTCACTCATATTACTGGCTCACATTTTTTTTACTTAGATCAGAACAGCCGTCCGAATGGACGCATATTTCAGTACGCGACCTATGTCACGAACTGAACAAGTTATGGTCTATGTAAGGAAGAATCATTATGATGACTAAAGAAAAAGTTTGGAAGCGATGAACGGTGGTGCATGTGATTCTGGGCTAAAGTTGCCACGTAATTTTCAACGCGTGTTCTAAGAAGAGAAACAGAAAATTGTGTTGGTGCTGACTGAAATGCCACCGAGGCATGCTGCAACGAGCGTGTATTGTATGATGGGAAAGGGCCTCCGTCGCTCGGCCAGAGAACGACCGTAGCAGCCGCCGGGTGGGATCTCGGCCGCAGCCTCCTGCTGCTAGTAGTTGGTGGCTCGCTTCTTCCCGGCGTTGCACGCGCTAGTAGTAGCGGGTCGTCTGCCTTGCTGCCGCACCGCCGCGCGCTCTGCCAGCATCCGGGGTCGTAAGCCATCAGCGTTGCGCGTGTCTCTGTCTCTGCAGCTTCATGTTCGCACTTTGGCAGTCCTCTGCTTGGTCGGTGTCAAATACCTCGGCGCGACGTTTCTCTGTCTCTGCAGCTTCATGGTTGGGCATGCCTCGAGCGACCAAGATTGGTGGCTCTCCTCCGTCTACGGCCCTGTCCAGGATGGGGATAGACCGGCCTTCTTCGAGGAGTTGCACCTGCTACGGCAAGTTCGCCCAGGATAAGAACAACGCTCGCCTGCGCTCAAGGAGGTTCACCTGCAAGTTTAGATTATTGTTCACTTGGAGTGATGAGCGAGTTCACCCGGCCTTGGAAAGGATCATCACGTACGCGCGCCTTTGGATGCGCCGGCGGCACATCGCTAGCTTTGTCCCAGCCCAGCGTTAGGTTCCAACAGGTTAGTTGTAGCACGAAGGCGGCATGCGTTTTTCCTACCCTGTTGTGTGTTGTCTACGCCCGGAAAGCTATACCATTCAGGCAGTAGCAGTGAGGCAGAGACTCCTCCTGTACTGCGACTCTCACGTTCATTCCAACAACATCCACGTCCCATGACAACGTGCGGTTTTTGAAAGTTTGGATGGATCGCACGCACGGCAAAGCGCATGGGCAGTAGTGCCCCCGCCCTGAGCTGGTCCCGTGACAAAATTGAAAGTGCTGCCACGCGCATGGACACTCGCCGCCGCTCGTTTAAACGAACAATCCGGCATGTGGTGAAATGAACTTGAATGGAGATATAGGCATACAGTAGGTTGCTGGTACACAGAAGAGACCCCACCCTGACACTCCTGCGTGCTGCCCATGAGACCCCCCCTGTGTTTTCCTTTAATTTCGTGTACACAAATGGGGCGACGGCCCTCTGTGTTTCCACGAGTAAATCCAACTTTTCTCCGACGACGATGCCGAGGGATCGGATTTGGAACTTGGCCGTCCGCGTCAAGAGCTTCCCGGGCGGCGCGGCGCCCCACTTTCTACAGGCCGGCGTTCCCACCGGGGGTTGTTTGAAACGTTTCCTAGAGTTCTCTTTTTTTTGCGAAAAAAAACGTTTCCTAGGCACGGTTGATGCGCCGTTTGGTAAGTACAGCAGGTTCCAGCAAGGAGGGAGGGACCATTCCTTAGATAGCTAGATCGATCCGTACTCGATCGGATATGTAGCTCGGCCGTCCACGTCAATGGCGGAGCCCTCCCTTTTCCCACCATGTCACGTGTTTGCGCTGCGTCTCACTACTGTACTGGCTCGCTCCTGGATGGTCGTCCGGCGGAAAAATTAAAAAGCGCATTTCCACCCAGACGAAAACCGGGGGAGAGACCGAGGACGGACGGTACACAAATTGCTTGTCTGTCTCGGTCACCCACGACGTTACTCAAAAGGAGAAGAGGAGTGATCCACAAGCCAAGAGGAAGAATCAAACGTGCGCGTATACACCCCGTCGGCGCCAACACGAATAATGGTGCTTGCTTGTGTTACCAGCTGACTGACGCCCAGGAAGTTCGTTCCGTGGAATTGTGGTCGGACTCGGAGTTTAAGATCCTGGACCCATAAAAAAATCACTTGTTTTTGCATACAGTACGGCATAAAAGCCCAAGGATCAGAGTTTAAGAGAAATGGCCAATCTAGAGTCGCCGTATGTTAACAACAACAACCAAAACTTCTCTCTCAGGGCTTCCTCGGTAATGGTCATGACTGGCTAGTATTCTTTACATCCAGAACTACAGTATGTAACAAGGACACCAACGACCTTTCCTAAGGAAATCGCTACAACATGCACGATATGAGGGAATACCTTTTAAGATTTGGTACACTAATGGCAAAGCGCATGGCACAGACCATTCTGCAAAGGGTCGGTAAGGTGGCCGTGCCAGTCCAGTCTGCATAACGACGTGCTAGCTCACGGCATTCGGTCCTAGTCCAAGCCATGGCTGGCCGTCGGCAGGCTCCTTCTTGACTGGTGTTGCCTCTTGAGAAGTTTGATATGGCATCTTTGCATTGAGACTGAAGAATGAAGAGAAAATTCGTTAGCTCCAAATACAATACTGGTTAATAAAAAAAAAAGCTGAGAACAGAGGGCAATCACAAAAAAGTGCAACTTACCGGTCCTTTCTCTTCTCAAGGAACCGGTGAAGTGAAGCCTTCCTAGGAATAGGCATATCTGCAAAGAAAATGAAAACGTTAGATGATTACAACCTGTTGACGGTAATCAACGATCCATATTTCACATGTCCTGGTAGCAAGAACAGGAAGAAAAGGAGGAGTAATTACCAGAAGCATTCGGACGAACAGGCTTGGGAGCATCAGCCTGTGCACCAGGAGGCAAGGTGCTGACCGGAGCCGGGACCGGCGCGACCTTTTGGACCTTGGTGGTGACGGTTGCCGGTGCAGAAGATTGAGGCAGACCGGCGTTCTGAACCACAGGGCTGCCCTTGCCAGCTAGCTGCATCAGGTCCTTCGCCTTACCGGCAGGGAAGTCGTCAAACACCAGCACCTTCCCGCCGTAGAAAATGGTGAGCTGTTGCTTCTCTTTCTTTTCTTGCTCCCTGAGGAAATGGTGAACATTACATAAGCACGTGTTCCAGGGCTTGTACGACCTCACTACAGTTTCACACCAATTTGATTCCCTGGTCGGTTCTCACCGCCGCCGAGCAAGATCCCTGGTTCACGGGTGCCAAATTCAAGTTCAGATTAAACCGGCTTCAGGTTTGTGTTGAAAGGGATTCGACTTATGTTTTCATTATAAGATGCAACTCGTTAAGCACGGACGATTCCGTCGTCACAGAATAAAGCATTCAACAAATATCACTATACACAGGGGAGAGAGCCTATCAAAGCAGGAGAAGCAATAAGGCCGCCTTATGCCCACAAGTACCGTCCTACCTAATAAGGCTGGACATACCACTCAACTAGATTTCAGATTTGTTGCAACACGGCCAACCTCAACAAAAAAGGTTGAGCGGCTTCTATTTCTAATATAACCAACGGTTTTGGTATTGGTAGCAGTAGGCTAAAAACTGAAGCAACATGGTGTGATCTAGTAGTAGTAGTAGTAGTACCTGGCAGCGTCAGAGGGAGCATCCTGCGTGGCGAACCCGGCGCTCTGCGGGAACAGTTCCATCGTCTCCTTCTTCCTCTCCGCCGCCTCGCCTCCTGCGCCGGGCAGCAAGGTCATCGTAGCCGGCGCGGCTTCACCTGAAAACACGCCGGAGATTTTAGGCACACGCGCATCCCCAGAGGCACCAAGATCCAGACCCCGGCCCAGATCTCACGCGAAACCACCTCAAACCCGATATTCCTTCGTCGCCGGAATCAAAATGTGAACAGCAATTTCGTAATCTTCCCAGAAACCAAACGAGAGAGAGAGAGATTAACGGCCCAACAACCCTGGACTGGACCGCCGGCGGCGACGGGGCCTCACCTTTGATCCCGAGGCCGAGCTCGGCCGCGGCAGCGCCGTTCTGGCGGACGAGGCGGCTGAGCAGGCTGCACGCCGTGGCGAAGCTGGTCGCCCTCTCCCCGGGTCTCGTGGCCGCCGCCATCTCCCCTCCAATCCCCAACCTCGCCTCCTACGGTCGCGGTCGCACCTCCAACTCCGCAGCGGAATTCGGCGTCCCCCCCTCCTCCAATCGAGCGGTGGTTCGTCGCTTCTCTCTCCCTCTCGTCCGGTTCTCGTCGCTTCTCTCCGCTTATAAAAGGGAAGCTGCGGGGATCCGGATCGGGCGTTGAAGGCAGAGGGCACAGTCATCACTGAGAGGTGTTATAGTGTGGAACAGTGCTCCCTACCGGCGGACACAGCTCATGGAGTACTGTAGCAAGACTAGGATCTCAAAACACTGTTTATAAGGGTACTGTATTAATTGATCTGATCCGTCCATCTACAAATACACGATTGAAAATCAGTCGAAGTCGGTGACCGGAGGAGGATCTCAACCCAATCCGCAGTTTCTCGCAACAGTAAAGTAATAAACCCACCACGGAATTGAAATGGGGTGCTCGAATTCCCGCACGTGGTTCGTGTGGAGGGGAGCCAGTAAAAACAAGATATTTTGGGACGTTGCGTTGCGTCCGCCGGACACTCGCCTCTGATTGGACCGGGCTTTTCCGTGGCGGGCCCCACGGCCCCATGTGCGCGTCTCGTGGCCTCGTGAGGGAGTAGTTAGTTGGTGTGGGACCAAAGGATAGCCAATTACAGTAGCTCAGTTGCTATTTAGTTTACTACTCGCTCTGTCTCAATATGAAATGTATTTTGGGTGTTGGGTACCGGAATTAAGGAGGAGAATAGAGATAGAGAGCACATAAAAGATGAGAAATAATAGTGAAAGAGAGAGATAGAAATAAAGTTTGTATTAGAAAGTGAGAAGATCTTTTATTATAAGATAAATTTTAAATAATAAATGATATTCAATTCTGAGACGGAGAGAGTACTACCTACATACAGATCTAACATCATTGACTCTGTGCTACGTACACATGAGGCATGTTCCACATGTCAATGGCTCACACTCAGGGGATCTTGTTCCTACTACTTTCGTTCATTTTTATTTGTTACCAACTATTTTAAAAATGAATTTATCAGCAATGAGTAAAAATGAATGAAAAATTATTATACTATGTTTGGCTTTCTAGTTATTGCCACTTCCCCATAGTTTAAAAGTATTAGTTCAAGTATACAAAATTATAGGTTGCGTTTTAACTTTATTTGATAATAAAATAAATCATAACAAAATATCTGATGATTTTCAATTCCTTTGAATAAAAAGGATGATCAAACGCACCTCAAAACATTATCAGAAACAACAATTTAAGAACGAAGAGAGTAGATTATAAAACCTTGTGCTAGCTAGTAAGATGGTAGATTTTCATTAGTCACTTGTGACGAGTATAGTTATTTGTATATGAACACTATTTTAAATACAAAATCTAGAGAAGAAATAAAAAAATGAATATAAATTGAAAAGTCAGGGTGCCACTTGTCGTCTAGGCGTGTCATGTTTTAGTTGGAGGTGGAGCCCACTTTTTGGAGGATGTAATGCTACCAACACGAAACATCCTACTATTTTCCTGCTATGTGAGCTACCCGTCATTAGTTTCCTAATCGCCATCTCACTGTTGACGGAATGATTAATCCAATATAACCTGTGCTTCTAATATGTAAAGTCAATTTAATAGTCTACTTTAAGATTTTCCCTACTACTCCAGCCAATAGTTTCATACTCCGGTGTACTGTTGTTAGAAAGCTGAATTCATGACTATCAATATGGGTAGAAAAGAACAGCTCGTGTTGCACGCTCATTTGAACCAAACCAAAAGCACAAGTAATCATCCATCTTTTTCTACGACAAATTGCGTCATCTTTATAGATCTGGCAGCAGATTTTCTCCTTTTAGGTGAGGCGAAAAAGGCAGACAACTACTTTGACAAGATTCATATTTTAAGCTTAAGATAAAAAGGAAGCACATTTGCCTCCTTAATTCATCACGGTCGAATTGTTGATCAGTACGAGGGCAGCACTTCATCACCCAGGTCATTATGCTATGCACCAAGATTTGATAATTTTATCTTTTGGCATTAGTCGTCGTCCGCAAGTGACAGTAGAAAATGAACTGTATGTAAACCTCGGCATTAGTTGTCTACAAGAAACTACCACTAACTAATTGTTGATTAGTGTTCACGAGGTTCGCCTTGTCTCTCTGTATAACCTCGGCATTAGTTGTCTACAAGAAACTACCATTAATTAATTGTTGATTAGTGTTCACGAGGTTCGCCTTGTCTCTCTGTACAAGCGTCTCGTTCACATCCAACCGTGTTCTGAATAAGTCTTACCGTTCTCACTTGTTCCCAAAAGGCCCTGTGTCCAGAGTTCAGACAATGGAGAGTGGATGCTGCCTTCCTTCAGATTTTAAAGATGAACTGTGCCTCCTTCATGAACATCATAGTTATTCACGTGGTGAGAATCTAGGTGAGACTACGGAATAATGCTGGTGAAATAAAAAATTACCGGCCCATTTACTGCAGGATCATCTTTTGACACTGTATTTTTGCAATTGTGAAACTGCAGGGGCTATGAGCCTGTTTTCTTGGCTTAGATCATATGCGGGCATTCCCTTCAAGCTTGGACCTCCACATGCAAGTCTTTTACTCCCTCCGTCCACAAATGCTTGTTGTTCTTTAGTACAAAAATAAACTAAAGAGCGATAAACATTTGGGGACGGATGGAATATATGTAGTTTTAGCTCTGTGAAGTATCTGAACATGGTATGGACCCACGGATCGGTCAACCGGCGTGTTGTGGATTGTGTCATGAGCCCTTTTTTCTCAATAGCAGTGGTCCTGCTCAACTCTGTTGATGACTACGTGAAATGTTTCTATATGTGGACCACGTGAGATATGTATGGTCGAGGGACATACACGGACTGAGCGTGAAAAGCGTGTGGCGTGTTGGTTGGGTCTCACCTGCAGGGTGTACATCTATTCGAATCACCGCGACTCTCAGATATGAGTAACCACTTATTCGTGGCAGTCTTCACGTAGTAAATTAATGGAATAATGTTTATTAATGAATTTTGTTATGCTTTACATTAATAACTTGTATTGCTACCCTTGTTTGGCTTAGTTCAGGATTATCTTGCTTAAAGTTTAATTAACTTAGCTTTATATTAAATTTTAAGTATACTAGAATAGATGCTAAAATCTTGAAAGTAAGGATTCACTCTTAGCGTGGGTTTAGCTTAGTAATAGAGATCTCCTTTTAAGCCTTGCATGCTAGGAGTCAGCTATTTATGACCACGTTGACGGGTAAGTCTTGCTGAGCTTTAGTTGCTCAAGTTTTGCCTTGATGTTATTTTGCAGGTGTGCTCTCTCTCTCCCTTTCGGCGTGGGCCGTTCTTGAGATCGGCATCTCTAGGTCAAGGTGTCATTTTCAATCGTCGAGTGTTTTCGCTTTCGTAAATGTCTTTTATTCTATCTTTTGCTTAAAACTCTGTAATCGAAATCAAAACTTAAATTGTAATAAAGTTTAACTTTCAGAGTATTTTATATGTTTAATTCTTGTATATGATGTATTATGCATCATTACTTCGGTAATGGCACCCCGTAATGATCCTGGTTGTGACTAACCATCCTTTTTAAAGACGGAGACGTCACATCCGGTCGGCACGCCAACCACTCACTCACTCGCTCGTGTCGGGTGGAGAACGGGGAGAAGAGAATAAATGCGCTAGGGTTACGAGGGGAGTCGATCGCACGACTGGTTTTGTTGCACCGAGGAACGTGTGTGACCGTCCATCATAGATGGACGGCTCATAGCGTTTTGGGCCAGATCAGGCCCAGGTGGGCGAATGGATTCGCGGCCCAGGTCTTCACTGTGTTTTTCTTCATGCAACATAGGCTGGATCAGGCCAGCGTAGACATTTCGGACCAAAATCGTATAAGATTTTTTGTTTAAAGTTTTCTATTTTTTCTTTTTGTGGGAAAACAGAATGATTAGTGTAATGGCCCAAAATAAGTATGATTAAGGATATTAGTGCCGTAAAATTCTAGATAAAAATGTGCCTTATGTCAGTGGCATTTTTCTGCAAATTTTAGAAAAAAATTTGTTCATTTTTCTGGTCAAGTTTGATCCAAGGATTAGCTTGATTTGAAAATTGAGTTAATTGAGTAATGATTAAGATTAAGTGCTGAAATTTTTCCCACTGTCATGATTAAATTTAGAATGAAAAAATAAGATTTCGGTATGCTTTAGGCTAAGTTACATGATTTTCTGTCCATCCACTTG
>VSTD030001476.1:0-13095 GCA_008808055.3 Sporobolus alterniflorus | reverse complement strand
GCACACACAGCCCGGATGGAGATCTTGTACACCTGCAAAAAATTTGGATTGCACCAATTTGGGGGATAAGTTATTAGAAGATTTACGAGACACCAGAACAATGTTCAGACAGGAAAAAGTATTGTTGTTTGGCACCACGGAACTGCTAGTCAATTGCCAAACAATACAAACAAAGTACCAGCTTATATTAGCAATCTAGCATCAGTGTGGATGCAGTAAAAAAAGGAGACTATCCTTATCCATCTACTCAGCAACTCATGCTGTATAACAGTTCTGTTGCATCTGAAACCAGGATAACAAAGCAGACATTGCATTCTACCGGCCCCTGTCTCCATTCCTCATGGATTTTATGTTAGCTTAGCTGTCGTTTCTATGAAAAAAAAGAACTTTAGTAATAGAGTATCGAAAAATTACTAATCAAGCGCTTCAGCCCATTTCTGAAAACAAACTCCACCTAGAGATTTCAGAGAGAAAATCTGCTACAAGTACAGACAGAGAGATTTCAAGAACGGGGAGCCTCACCTCCCTTGTTGTACATGGGGATCTGCGTGAACACCATGGGAAACTCGGCCGCTGCCTCGACGTCGCCGCCCTCACACCCGGGCATGGGCTCCCACCTGTACCTCCGCCGGGGTCGGAGCCGTTGCGGCACGAGGACGACGAGCAGGTTGGCGATGCCAAAATCACAAACGACCACGAGGTGAGCTCTGAGAGCATCACTGAAACAAGTAGGAGATCGTCGTAGGGTCAATTAAGGCTAGAACTCGCCAGATCTATGAGTTCACCAGCGATCGGCATGGAGGAAGACGACCTGAGTTGGGGAAGAGTGAAAATGCGGTGAGAGGAGCTGTAAAATCTGAACAATAACGAGTCAATAAGCTTCTACACCTCTGCCCCAAGCTTCATGCCAAAAAATCCGAGTCAAGGGCTCACCGGAGATGAGTAATTTCACGATTTTCTTGACGGCGGCGGTGAAACACGAATTTGGGGGAAACTTGAAATTCGTAGCGAGTACTTAGGGAGAAGTGGCAAGGTGTTCACTAGAGGCAAGGAGGAATGGTGGCGTGTTAGTTTGAATGCTCCTTGAAGCGAAAATAAACTCGAGGAAGGTAGCACCGGTGGCGGGATGTTGACAATGGCGTGGTGGTGAAAGGCTCGGTGAGAAAGAAAAGAACGGTTGTGAAAGGTGAGACCGGAGTAGATGGACAAGGGCGACGGTGGTGGACAGGGGAGTTGTGGTGGAGAGGGGCGGCGGCGGCTGGCTCGGGGTGAGGAGCCGTAGATGGCGACGAGTGTGGTGAGGACCTAGGTTTTAGGTTTTGAGACGGGTGGTTGGTATTTAGTTTGGAAAAGCGCGGATGCCCGAAAGTGGCGCGGGTGGAGTTTTTTCGTCCTCATTTTGAAACTTCTAAGTGTATAAAAATTGATATTTTTAGATAGTAAATTATTTAAAATTTTGAAAAATAGCTGTAATTTAATGAGTTGACAAAAATATTAATAAAGGGCTCTATGTCTGTAAAGAATAAGTAATATAAAAATGTTCTGAACCAATTGTTTTGAGTATAAAAATCTCTAAATCTTGCTAAAAATTGTTTTTACTAAAAATAAATAAAAAATTATTTTTCATGGCAATTGCTAATGTAAATTTATATATTCTCCTATTATGGCCAATGTATGGTTGTCTAAAATATACGTGCATACCAATTCAAAATTATTCATTTGTACAAAAATTTCAAAACTTGACTTAGTTTAGGTGAAAATTTAATTATAACCAGCATTAACATCTAGAAATCTAATTACTCGATGTCCAGAAACATTATTAATAAGTATATGGACTATAGGCATAGGATATGCTCGTCTCTCTCCTTCTCGACCGCCTCTTCCCTAAGCTTATGCGCCCTCATCCTCTGGATCATTCTCCTCTAGCTAGGTATGAGTCCTAGTGGACACCAATGAAGTGCTAGTGCCGTCCCGGGCACAGTGGTCCTTCAAGTACCCTTCCGAATTGATCTTGGAGACACCAAATGTTTCGATTTGCCAAACCTCTAGTTGGTCCTTCAAGTACCCCATGATCAAAACCTCTAGCTGGTCCTGACCATCCCGAGTGAAAGTGTATCGGTGGTGCAGCCCATGGTCCGTGTCACCCTTCCCAAGGTGGACAAGGCGGATACATCATCGGTGGAGGCCCCCACGACCCAAGCATTGGTGGCCCGATCGGAAAGTAAGGCACCAGATGATACTCCCTTTGACGATGATCCCAACTTTCTGAATTTCATTGTGGCGGCGTCCTAGATCGCTTATTGGATGAGCTGCCTGCTGCAGAGGTACTGGCCTAATCCAGGAATACTGGATCACTTGGTTTGGGAAACTAGATGGTTCGGTTATCACGTTCCCTGATACCAGCCCTGCCTTCCTTGTACTTATCCATGAGTATGTCAAAGGTGGCCTTTGGGCACTGCTATGACTTGCTCATCTCATTCTTCTTCCATTGGCCATCCTTCGAACTTTTGGGCTTGATCATCCTCGGCTGCCTAAATCAGATGGTTCAGTTATCGCGCTCCCTAATATCGGCCCTGCCTTCCTTGTACTTAGTCATGACAATGTCAAAGGTGGCCTTTGGGTGCTGCTGCGACTTGCTATTCTCATTCTCCTTCCATTGGCTATCCTTTGGACTTTTGGTTTTGATCATCCTTGACTGCCTTTCCTCTCTTATGACAACCTCTTTTCCTTTGGTTGGCTCGGCCTGAGATGGCCGAACCATGACCTTCTTCCCTTTGAGCTCAACCATGTTCATGTTCACCGGGAACATGTCTTTATCGAGCTTCATTCGGGGACTCTCAGCGAATTTCAATTGTCCTTCATTTATGGCCGATTGAACCTGTCGATAGAAAATATTACATTCGTTATTAGCATGAGAATAGGAATTATGCCATTTACAATATGCATGCTTTTTCAACTGTTCGGCAACGGTATAACATGATTACTTGGCAATTTAATTTGGTTTACCTGCAATAAGTAATCAAAAATCCTATCACATTTGGAAACGTCGAAAGTGTAGCACATCTCATATTACCAACTTTTAGAAATCATCTTCAAGCTAGAGCATACAAATGGTTTAGATTTTGACGCCCAATTCCACTCGGCTACACACATGTTGGCTTCTTCATCATCCAATGACTTACTACTATACTCGACCATGTTAATGTGACTTTCGTTTCTAGGCTTATCACTGCTCCTAATGAAGCCTTTAAACTCTTTGGCTCGGCTTTCACAATCCAAAGCCTTTTGCAAGACTTGGCTAACACCAAAAAAGGTGTGACTCTCTAATTTTTCTTTTTGTTTGTGAGACAAACTTGAGCAAGCCAAATCAGCTAAATCTTTATTAGAAATATTTAAATTCAAATGATGATTTCTAATATCTCTAAACCTCCTAATGTAATCAACGGTAGACTCATTATACTTTTGCTTAATTGAAGTAAGATGTGATAATCTAAGCTCAGTATCTTCAGAATAAAAATATTCATGAAATTTTTGTTCTAATTGAGTCCGAGTAAAAATAGAATTAGGAGCTAGAGAGGTAAATCAAGTAAAAGCAATTCCAGATAAAGATAAAGTAAACATTCTTAACTTTAATGCATCATTAGCACTAGCTTCACCACATTGTAAAATATATTGTCCAACATGGTCAAGTGTGGTTTTACCATCGTCCCCACTAAACTTTGAGAATTTAAGAACTCTATATCCTCTAGGGTAAGGGAGTTGGTCGTAGTAGTCGGGATAAGGTTTTTGATAGAAGCGCCCTCGGCCCTTTGGTTCTATACCAAAAGACTCTCTCAAAATAGTAGGCAATTCAGTCGTGAGATTGTTAGGATCCGCGCACGGCTCGCCTGTGGCTCAAGCGGGTGTCATCTCAACTTGTTGCGGTCTATATGGAAATTGTGGGAGGGGCTCATAACCAAAGTCATCGTATTCTAGTGGGTCATGTGTGTTGTACCGCATCGAGCTGTTGTAGATGTAGTTCAGCAAGAATCCGGTCGAACTGCCAGGTAGTGGGATGGGGTTGGTGTAAGCTATGGTAGTGTATGACGCTTGGTAGTTGCGGTTAATGTTTGTGTATGCTCTGCTGTTACACCTGGGAGTGTACGGGACTGAACCATGGTTTGGCATCGAAAAGCTAGGTGTTGTGTTCGCGTACCCTTGCCTAAACATGCTGGTGGTATTCTATTGTGGCATCCCACCAGCAGGAGATGAACCATCAATGGTGGTTTAGCTGTAAAAGTGGTTCATCGGCTAGGCTAATGAGTTTGGCTGTGATGTGCTTCCCATCGATGTACCACTTGGTTGGGGACTGGTTTGAGCAAAATTAACAGCACAAGAAGAACAAGAAGGATGCACATTAGAATCTATAACTTTTTCCCGTCCCATTCCTCTATCAACCTATGCATCAATTCATCGCTACTCTTCACTTGCCTCTCTAATGCAGAATTAACAATGGATTGAACATTGTCGAGAGAAAGCAAGGGGTTGGACCGTACTTCGGGTGTTACCTCAGCCTTACAGATGACAATCGGCGCTGCATCTTTTTGGATGAGCCCCTGTCGCGTTACCTCATAACACGAGAGGAAGAGCTCATCCACCTCCTCGCAGTAAGCCTCGAGCTCCTTGCGATCTTCCTCTAACAAGATGTTGAAGGTGGGCTTGATGATGGTGTCCTAATCGAGGTCAGATCCATTGGTGCTACAACCTCCATTCTTCATGCTTGAAGTAGTCAATTCCCCATCGAAGTAGCTAAAATGCGTTCACACAAGAATCAAACAGGGAGCCGGTAGCTCCTGTTCGAAACAGGAAAACTAGATTATCCGGTTTCATCAATTTCAGTAGTAGTCAGGGGCACTGCTGGTGTCGATGAGGAAGCCCTTCCTCCGGGTTGGATGTAAGAAAGCCCATGGAGAAGTTTGATGGCTTCGAACTTCATCATATCCTCCGACGCGACAATGAGACGGCCAATGCCCTAGCCCAACTCGGGTCTAGTCGTGATCAGCTCCCGCCCGGTGTGTTCATACCAGACCTCATCAAGTCATCCATCTAGCTCGATGAAGATGACCCGGTACCTACACTAGAGACCCGACCGGATGAGGGTGACTAGGCACCAACACCGTGTACTAACCCGAGGACCCTGCCTGCGCTAGCTAGCCGTGGCCGGGAACCCGTATCAGAGGTAGCGGCCATCACTGAGTCATCCGGCCTCAACCTAGACTGGTGAAAACTGATTTTCGAGTACCTCCAATATGGAGCAATATCGGACGATGAAACCGAGACCCAGAATTTCACACACCGGGCCAAAGGGTACCTCATCAATGACAATGAGTTGTATCGTCGCAGTACAATAGGTATCCTTCAATTATGCATACACACCGAGGAAGGTAAGCCAATACTTCTCGACATTCATGAAGGAAAATATGGACATTACGCTTCATCAAGGAGCATGGTCGGTAAAGCCTTTCGGCAAGGTTTTTACTGGCCAACAGCTTCCACCGACGTGGTCCAGATTGTGAGATCTTGCAAAGGGTGTCAGTACTTTGTGACATAGGTCCACACGCCGGCCCAAGAGCTCCAAATTATCTCCATAACATAGCCCTTTGCCATGTGGGGTCTGGACCTTTTGGGACCCTTCAAAAAAGCGCCCGGGGGCTTCCCCCACTTGCTTGTCACGGTCGACAAGTTCACTAAGTGGATCGAGGCTAAGCACATGGCCAAAATTGGCTCCAAAGAATCAGTAAGCTTTGTCGAAGACATTGTCTTCCACTTTGGGGTCCTGAAGTTCTGTGATGACAACAACATCCAGGTAGACTAGGCAGCAGTTGCTCACCGCTGCATGAATGGGCATGTCGAGCGCACAAATAGTATGATACTGCACGACCTAAAGTTCTGTATCCTCACTTAGGAGGGACCAGACATCTTCACCCAGCTCAAGACCAGAGTCGGGAAGTCGGTCACCAAGGTCCCCTCGGTACTCTGGAGCTTGCGAACAATGCCAACCCGCTCGACTAACTTCACACAATGTTTTATGGTGTACGATTTGGAGGTCGTACGGCCCACCGAGCTAGAGTATGGATCCCTGAGGATCCAAGCCTATCACCCAGTTTAGGCAGAGCAAGTGTGACAAGACGCCATCAACTTACACGAAGAGTCAAGAGACATTGCCAACACAAGATCAGTGATGTACCAGCAAACGCTTCGGTGATACCACGCCCGAAGGGTTCAACCCCGGCCTTCCAAGATGGCAACTTGGTCCTGCACCGAGTCCAAACGAAGAAGGGCAAACACAAGTAATTTGACCTGAGGCATATTGACTCCAAGAAATCAACAACACAATTTTCCCCAACGCATGGAGTATAGAGCAGCTAAGGAAATTCTATACCTAGTTTCCTTTCATGTACCTCTTTGCAAAATTTCTCATCAACCAAGTGCCACAACACAGCCGGACAAACCCTACAGTATCGCGACACTCAGGGGCTACCCGGAATATAGATTCTCAGCAAAAAATTCACCTTGTATCATCAAAAGTTCTGCTTTCTTTTCAAAAGTTTAGAAGTCCGTAGAGATTACATGCCAAGAACCACTAAAGTTCACATGGCTTCAACATTTAGCAGGACTAACAAATACAAAAAAAGTGAACAAAAGATGATCATGTTGGGATTCAGAAACAATAATTTGTCCTAGCATCATAGCTACATGAGAATAAAAAAGAACAACAAAGTAGGCAAAACTACCACTCCTGCTCTCCCATATCATCAGGAGAGCCATGTGCAACCGACGGAGGGATGAACGCCACCAGTGATTCTGAGGCCTGGCGTGTCTGGGTCCAGAGGGCATCGACCTGATCTTCCTTCAGGTCCATGTTATGCCCAGACCCAAGCAGCTCCAACTCAGCCTCTAGCTCTAGGAAGTGTGACACGGCGGCAACCAACGCAGACTGGGTCCCCCAGCAGACCCTATTGGCAACCACGGCATCGACGCAGTCCTAGATCAGCCTCGCAGTCGAGGACAGTGATGCTATTAGGGAGGACGTCCCGGTAGCCTCCCTAGCTCTAGGTCCCAGACCTGAGTAGCAAAGTTGTACATACCCTCCAGTTCAGTGTCCACCTCACAGTGCTCCACCTGTTGCGCTTGAAGTCACCTGATGGCCTCCTGCAGGTGGTTGGCCAATCAGAACTAGCCTAAAGGCGGCCTGAGGATCAGTTCACAGATCTTCATGCCAGAGTTCTCTAGGTGCAAGCGCCGCTCCACCAGCTCCCAAAACTCGGCGAGCATCTCATCCACAACCTCCACCCGGAAGGCTTCATTGAGCGAGCGTCGGAGCACAGACTACGCGGTGGAGGACACCACCGCCCAAAGCGTAGCGAGCTGTCCAGCCATCTCGGTATGGCAGATGGTGGCAATCCGCATCCCGTCCGACAGGTGATGCCGCACCATTAGAGGGCCAACTATGGCTAGGCACAACTCGAACCCTTTGTTTTGTAGAAGAGTGAGCTCTTGGATGAAGTCCTAGCATTGCCTCTTGGCATCATCCCACCATCGGTTGATGCCAGCCATCTTGTCGGACAAGCACTAGAAGTTTGCCTCAATCGTGTCCCAAGCCTTGCGCTCATCCTTGAGCTCACCCTCTAGAAAGGCAACCCTCCGAGTGAGCTCATTGACCTCCGTACGAAAGAAGGCCAACGAGGCAGCGCTCTTTGCCTCCATCTTAAACACCCTTTCCCGGGCCTCCCTCTTAGCTAGGGTGGCTCAGGCCTCTGCCTCCTTTATCGAGGCCTCGGCTCTTTCCCTCACCGCTGCGGCCCGCTGGGTGGAGTCCACCGCATCACGTACCACCTCAGCATGGGTGGCCTCTGAAGTGACAGTGGCCTCCCATGTCCAGATCACCCCTTCCTGCAATCCGGGCATGTTAGCTATGTCCTGGGCCAGCAGCTGCATAAAACCAGAGGGAAAGGGTCGTCAAGGAACTCAGAGCGAACCAGAGAAACTTAGGTAAACTCTTTCTTTTCTTTAAGTAACCCGAATTGGGTGCAAGATGTCTCAGCCAACCATGGCCATCACCTCCCATAGCAGCCTGTCCACAACCGCAACACGTGAAGACGCTTGCTCCACAGTGCCTTCCACCTACCTCTAGCTAGCAGGTGGGGATGGTGCGTTGGGGTAGCTCGGCAATCCCAGTTTGGTGACCCCTGAATCCACAACGCTGAAGGACCTCTGACCCATGAACAATCAGAGCACCCGAGGTATGACTCCTATCATCCAAAAATCATACTTTGAGTTTAGGTACAAAGATGGGAGGAGCATAAAACCATGTAAAGGGCAGGCGGCTCTGCACACATACTAGGAGGACACCCCTAGGAGGGCACCATAGGACTTCTTGGCCGGGGGCTTCATCCCCCTGGGACTCAATGAGGATGGCCTCGTCCTCATGGCCACTTTGGCAGTGGCGACCGTGGAACCTGACAGGACCTAGGAACTCTAGGGCAAGTGAGTCAATTCCGTTAACACGTGTAGAATGCTCATCCCCTTTGAATCGGAAGTTACTAGCATGAGGTGGGGCTGCTGAGGCAAGCCTGTTAGTGACTCGGCCCTTGTCTGAGTTCATTTCGACAGGTGCTCGCTGATTGTCATCCCCACATGCCGACCAATGATGTCGCTGAACAATGGAGGGGTTATGCGTGGCAGAGACTGGGGAGGCGGAGTTACCTACCCTCCTCTTCCTCTAAGGAATCGGATTCAGTAGGGGTATGCTACCCCCGCTCTTTCACCACCCAGTGTGCAGCACTACGAGCTTTCTTTTTTCTCTTTCAACACCCACATAGCTTCGTTGTGGGCATGGCTCACCTCCTGATTTAGCACGTCCTCGGGCAGGCTGACGCCCCGTGGCACGCTACGGGCACCCCTAAGACCTTGAGCAAGGTCGCAAGAGTGATGAGAAGTTGAAATCGTGTAAGCTGCCAAAATAGATCCAAACTAACTAACCCTGGTTCTGGCAACCCCATCTCTTAAGGGGGTAGGGTCGGCTCTAAGATTAAAATTTACCCCATGGTCCAGGACCTTGAGGATCTGGTTTTTTTTATCTCTGCATCGCTCAACTCCACAGAGAAAGAGGGATCAGGACAACTTGGCCCTCGGTACAGCCACATCATGGGCACCCAATGCCGGAGTGGCTGAATTCGACGACCAAAAAATGTCTACAAGAGGTGCATGCCCATCAGGCCCTCCCACTGTAACTACTAGATGATGTCGCACAAGGGCTACAACTTGCTGAGATCTTTCTTTGCCACCCCATACCCCCAGTTAGATTAGGGAGTGGGGTGGTTACCGGAGAACACATGGAGCGGTGCATCGGTGTCGTTCCTCAGGTAGAACCACTACTTCTGCCACCCTTTCATCGATTTGGGCATAGGGATGTCGAAATAAGGATCGACACCCTGTCTGGACTTGGCGTGGATGACCAAGCCCCCCGAAATTGTTAGTTCCATGTGCAGGTCCTGTATATGCTAGACGTGGAAGAAATAGTTCCACAGGTCGAAGTGGGGATCAATCCCCATGTAGGCCTCACATAGGGTCACGAAGGCCGCAATGTGCAGGATCTGCCAAGGGGTCAAATTGTGTAGCTCTGGGCGATAGTGCTGCAGCAGCAAAAGATGGAATCGGTGCGATGACACACCGAATCCCATCTCATAAAATGCCACAGAGGACACCACATATCCCTCTGCTGGCACGGGGGACATGGTGTCATACCCGGGTTTTATGCCAAAACCATGTACTCATCGGATGGATGACCCAGGATCAATTGTTCCACACATAGAGTCAAAAGTGTTTACAGATAACCAAATGTCATGAATAAAGTATAATTATTACATAAATAGTGTCTCTAAAGACTATGATGATTCTCAGTAGAACGAAACAGTGAAAAACTCCATAACACCACAGCAATGACAACCGGGGCAACACGTAGCCTAGAACTCCTCGTCGAAGAATTCCAGTCCATCCTCTCCTACTGAGCAGCAGGGGAAAATAGTAAGGTTGAGTACACTTATGGTTCGTACTCAGAAAGTGTGGGAATAAAATGATAATGCAAGGTAATAACATGGATAAAATTGTAATAAAAGGACAAGCAGAAATGCACCTATACATGACTCTCCAATTATTAGCACCAAAATTTCTACGTTAAAGTTGTAGGCTACGACTACCCAATTATGTTGAATTAACCCTCAAAGTATGATCCACAAAGGGGTTCTATAGATCATACGGTTCCACACAGGGTAGACCAAAACCATCCCATTCCCATCCAAACCATACCATCTAGTCAAAAGAGTTTCCCAGACCGCTTGTAACTGCAAGCATGACTATCACGATACTTGTATACTTTGCAAAGGTAAGCACACTATACCCATGAGTAGTGATTTCATCGCTAGCTAAGCGACTAGAGAAACCTCTTTTTTGCCATTCTTACACTTCCTTTGGTGTATGGCCCAGAGATCACTACATGTCGTTACAAAGGTTTACTGTGGGTCGTATACCAGGCTTAGCTAAGGTAGTCACAATACCATAGCAATGCTAAGGTTTCTCGGGGTAGTCACGGTACCACCGCCCCTCTTGCACCGTGTGAGACTAGGCGAATAACTACGCCAATTTCCCACTCATCCGAGAAGGCACACTTCTCACAGCATCCCTAATTAGTAAGCAAGTCGTTCTATACCGGACATGTGACGGCACCTGTTATTCTGGGGTGTCTACTCCTATGACTCGGTCCTTAGTAGATTCGAGCATGACAAACCACATCACCTGATGGATTCCAAGCGTCTCCACCATTCCAAACCTTGCTCAAACCACAGCATCGGACCTCACCACTGTCATCTCACATCACGACAGATGGAAGACCAACACTCTCAATACACCACAAGTCAATCTCAATATCATAAAGATGGAAAGACTTGCGTGACACTTAAGACTGCATGGCTAAGCATAACTAACCAAGTATGAACCCAAATCCTAAAGTACGAGGCTTAGGTATAGTATTAAAGCATGCAACTAGTGTATACTAGAGAGAGAAAGCATATTGGAAACAAAATGGTCAAGGGTCACTTGCCTTGCTCTCTCGCTGGCTGCTGCTCAAAGTCTTGGAAGTCAAGTTCTTAAAGATTCCCAAAGTCGTTGGCACCTCACGACAACGATCGGAAACAAGTAATTGCAAACAAATAAATAAACAGTATATCAAACAGTGCCTAAATTCTAATCAAACAGTAACAAAAGATTCTACTCATCTCTGCGAACGTGTGAGCGCAAGAATCACCTAAATCGGAGTTACGGTTAAGAAGTTATGAGGGTTTGAAGTTGATAGACTCATTATGTAATTAGTATTAATAGATTAATTAAGAAAAAGACCTAATTGTAATTATAAAAAGTTAAACAGGGACCTAAATGTAAAATTATAGGGATTAAAATATAATTATGAAAAAGTTTAGCGGTGTTTTTGCAAAAATAATATGTTCTGGGATTTTCTAGAATTTCTAGAATTATTTTACTAAAGAAAAATCCTTGGAATAGCTTTACAGCCGCATGGACTGGGTCCACGCCCTTGGCTCACGGTGCACTGAACCGGAATCGATTCCTGGCCGTTGGCTCATGGATCTACGGTGAAGATTTTCTTTGGATGAAACGTTTTAATTGATCTAATCTTGTGCGCCCAAACCCGATCAAACGGTCGGAGGCCACTTCCGACGCAACCAGGCGGTGGCGCTCGCTCCCGCACGGTGGTGCCATGCCTGGCACGGCGACCTCACCGGCGATGGCCCTAACACACATGGGAGAGCTCGTTCCTCTACAGGATTAGGCTCAAATCAGAGCGGCGACGACTGGGATTCTTACGCTAGGCGATTTGCAGCTCGGGGTTGCGTCGAGGTGGTGTTGCGGCGTCGGCTTCCTTTCTCCGAGCTTGGTCGACGATGGGCGGCTCCTCCAGTGCACCTCCGACTCCAAGGATGTGCGTTGAGGCTTCCTCAAGCTCCCCTCTAGCTTCTCGACTGATCAATTGCTCTGAACGGCAGCAGAAAAACTCAAATTTGGTGGCTACCTAGGGTTCGACGGGTTCTTGACTTGCGGTCAAAAATTCACACTATAGGCGGTGCTATATATAGGGGTTTTTAGATAGGATCGTAGTCCGCAAGGACTCTAACACTTTCCTAGTTTGAATCGAACTCTATCTTGTGAAGATTTGGAAGAAATCGGAAAAGGAATAAACGCGGTTTCGAACGAATGGCTTAACAGGTATGATAATGGGTTCGGGTAGGGTTAGTCTCCTATCGGGTCGGATCCGGTGCTATCGGGTCGCACTCGGCTTAACGGGTTGGATTTGGCTCTGCTACGTGGTGTGTGCCTGCGAACCGCGGGGCCACAGCGCGGGTCGGCTGGGCAGCGCAGGCCACACGCGCGCGGGGTGGCCGGCTGGGCCGCGCCGAAGATTCAGCCCAATAAGCTAGGAAAAATAGTAAACCCTTTTTCTTTTTCAAATCTGTTTTATAAATTCCAAACTAATTCAAATTCAATCAAATTTGAATTTCAATGGCTTCTACTCACACAATAAAATACAAGAGTACTTCATCACACAAGGAAAAATATGCAACAACATGAATGCAACAAATAAATATTTATTTAAATATATAGCCTTATAGAATTCTATTATTTTTGAAAATCTAGGCGTTACAAACCTGGCCCCTTGAAATGAATCTTGTCCTCGAGATTCGGACTGATCGGAAAAGAAACTTAGAAATTCTGCCTTCAACTCTTCTTCCCTTTCCCATGTAGCTTCTTCCTCAGTATGGTGACTCCACTGCACATTGCACATCTTGATCTTCTTGTTTCACGCAACCCTCTTTGATGTCTCTAAAATCCTGACAGGGTACTCTTGATATAAAAGATCCTCCTTGGCATCCAAATCTTCCATGGGTATTTGCTCCTCAGGCACTCACAGACACTTCTTCAACTGAGATACGAGAAATACATCATGCACGTCAGACAACTGTGATGACAACTCCGATTGATAAGCTA